>JAJHIY020000020.1:57500-62003 GCA_022114975.2 Lampris megalopsis | reverse complement strand
CACGACACGACGATGTTTGGAAAGACACACACACACACACACACACACACACACACAACAGATGTGTACTCTTACAGTATCCACACTGTCATAGTGAAACATACAGAAACACACACTTTTATGGCTTATCCGAAACTCCATTTCGCTTACAAATTACACATAAGACACACAACAGCATTCAGCTATGAGCAGATCCACACGGTGCAGGTAGGGGCCCTTGCCCAGGGAACTTTGGCAGTAATTAGGCCTACACACTGTCAGCACTGGGAATCTAATCAGCGGCCTTCCTAGCCAACTTCCCAGTTTGTCAGTCTACACCATCATCATCATCATCATCATCATCATCATCATCGTCAGTTTCGTAACCTATGGAGGTCGTAGGAGCACAGCTGATGCCTCAACAAGAGGTTGGGTCATCATTGTGTGTCAGTGGGGGGAGTACCTGGTGGTCCCTATCCCCTCTCCAGGTATGGATGGCCGCTGGTTCACAGAGGAACTCATCCGCTCTTGGGACAGGTTTTGTTTTCAGTCCTGCTGGGTGTCCACACACCCTCCTCACAACAACCCAAGGGTTGAAGTGGGGGGGGGGGGTGCCAGTTTAGCCGCCGACGACCCGACGGTTGCAGTTTAACGTCGGACCCAGGACTCACCGGTCTACACCAGGACTTCTCAAAGTCCGGACCTCGGTCCGCATCCAGACCCAATCCGGACCCAGCCCACACCTGACGTTATGAACACAACAAGTGATGAAGCGTAACGTTTCCTGTTTTGTGTTGTTGCCGCCGCGTTCATCCATTAACGTCACACCGGAGAATTTGCTTTGGGGGTGGTGCGAAGCTTTTATTGCACTTACGGTAAGTTAACGAGCGCGGTTGTTGTCAACTCGAGTATCGTTACCTTCGCTTCCCCTCGTTCACTTGTCTCCACTCCGCGTGCGTGTGCGTGTGCGTGTGCCTACCGGCGTGTGAGTTTCCCTCGGGGTTAGAGCCAATCAGAGGCGGAGTAGGGCGGGGGTTTGGAATGAAGGTTTGGGTCAGGGTCTCCTCCGGCCGGCAGTCACATCTTTTGTTCCGAGGTCCAAGCAACTGACTGCAGGCAAACAAGGCCATTTCTCCCACTAGGCTCCAATGGATTCGACCATCTTGATCTTGAATGTACGTTGCTTACAAGTTATGAGTGAGTTGAGTGAATATTATGTTGTTTTCGCCAATCGCACCGGACCTCTGACCTTGAATAAAAATCAGATCCAGACCTTTGAGGAACAAGTTTGAGAACCTCTGATCTACATTTAACTACTGGAAGTTCTACTCCTCCTGGATCGCCACCTTGTCATGGTGGAGAAGCTTGCATGTACCAATGACCCAACAGCTATGCCGTCCGGAGCTTGGCTCCTGGTAGGGTCACCCAAGGGGGGGACGGGTCAAGGGGGAGGTTCCAGATGAAGCGCGATCCAACAAAGACCTCAACGGCGGAACTGGCGGAAGATGTCTCCGGGTGAAGGTGAAGGTGGATGAAGGCTGCAACAGAGGGTGGTCCCCAATCGTCTTGGTTCTCCACGCCACTGGACTCTGGCCACCCCCTGCCAAGGGCCGTGTGGTGGCTGCAGGCGCGTCAGCCTCTCCACATAAAAAGCTGTCATGCACAGGCGTCCTCCCATTATGCGGCTCCGGGAACGGCCTCTACGCCCACCTGAGGACCCGGTGGGAGGACTGTCATACTTGAACCTGAGTGACCGCCCACGACGACAGCTACTTACCCTCTTAGTAATGGCTCCAGGTTTTTGGATTAGCATAATTCCGGAGAGGTATTCTTGTTTTTTTAAGCATTACTGTTCATGTATTTATCTCATCCATCCATTATCCAAACTGCTTATCCTGCGCAGGGTCGCGGGGATGCTGGGGCCTATCTCAGCAGTCATCCGGCGGCAGGCGGGGCGCCAGTCCATCACACACACACAGACCTATAGGGACAATTTAGGACGGCCGAGTCACCTGACCTGCATGTCTTTGGACTGTAGGAGGCAACCGGAGCACCCGGAGGAAACCCACGCAGACACGGGGAGAACACGCAAACTCCACACAAAGGACGACCCCCAAGGTTGGACAACCCTGGGGCTCGAACCCAGGACCTTCTTGCTGTGAGGCGACCGCGCGCACCACTGTGCCGCTCATTTATTTATGTATTTATCGAAGTCCACGCTGGAAGAAATGAGGAACGAGACAAAAATCTCTTCCAGTAGTGTCACGCGATTTTAATATGTGTTCATGATCCGACGCATCCAAGCCCAGGTGTCTGAATGTGCACCGATCAATACAGTAGTTTCTCCTATAGGACAGTCGTCTGTTCTCCCCCCCCCCTCCACATCTCGTGTCTCCCAGCTCTCATCCACCAAGGCCAGTTCTCCATTTAGTGTGTACGGACTTGCTACCCCTCAGCGAGTCTCCCCTACAGCCAACAATTAACAACAGGCCCTTATTTGTGCACCTGGAGGAGACACTTTATAACACCACCTTTGTTCTACTACACGTGGACTCCAGGCATCCATCGAAGCAATGCAAGGTCACGGTGAAAGATTAAAAAGTAAGCAAACATCAAACATGCATTGGCCCTCACATTCACTTATGTATTTATTGGGATTTCCTGAAGCGTCCAGCTGACCGTAACATGGAAAGCAAAGTAATCAATCATCTCAAGTTCCCGACGCCATTTGTGAAGACGACTGCTGGGAACTCCCGGCGTGGACCCGTGCATGTAAACTGACGGAGTGTCTGGTGTCACACTATGACGCCTTGAGCGTGTCATTAATTATGACGGGGTGAGGTTGATCCCCCCCCACCGGGGCAGGCCGCATTGTGATGCAATTACTCCACCACAAAGAGCTTCGCCTCCTTGCACCGAGGATGTAGCGTCGCGTGCGAATCATTCGACACATCTGATGAATTCACTCCCCTCCCCCGCCCCCCCCCAACATCGCTGCACCTTCAATGTGTATGATGCGGTGCAAACCATTTGAGGCTCGCCCGCTATGCATGGGGATGTGCACGTGCACGCCCGCTAATGGCGGGCGTGCATGGAGATGTGCACGTCAAAGTGCACGTGGAAGCGGTTGTTGATGGGCATTAGTTAATGACGGTGCCTCGCCATCAGATAATCAGGACGCCGGTAAAATCAGCACACACACACACACACACACACACACACACACACACACACACACACAAGAACGTAAAGCAAACACACATAAGCACTGACAGTGATTTAGAGCCCGATCCCACAGCGTCCTCCTCCCATCGCCTCCGCTGGTGCGGTTCCCGAGTCTGGCTCAAAACCTTGGGTGGCATGTATCAGAGCAGAAAGAAAGCGGGGGGGAGGGGGGGGAGGAGACCGGCTGGGGATTTGCCGCCCGAGTGTGAGGAGGCCCGCCTTAAAACGAACACACGAACAACGAGAGAAGGAGCACCGAGAGAGAGAGGAGGCCTGCTCCTGAAGCCTCCCCCAAGTAAATGTAATACCCAGTCACTCCTGCCTGTCACTGCTGGTTTCTCCCCACAAATAAAGCTCGTCGGCGATGTACCGCTGAGGGCAATAACGGGGAAAAAAGTGTCGACGGTGGTGGTGGGGGGGGGGGGGTGGAGGTGAGGAGGTGGGGGCATACAGCACAGCTATATGCAATCTCATTAAATGGCGCTGTTAACCATGTTTGGATGCACAACAAAATTGACTTGTGCCTCTTGTATAATTCCCCGCTCAGCAGAGAGGGTGACAGAGGGAGGGGGGAGAGAGAGAGAGAGAGGGTGACAGAGGGAGGGGGGAGCGAGAGAGAGAGGGTGACAGAGGGAGGGGGAGAGAGAGAGAGAGAGAGAGAGAGAGAGAGAGAGAGAGAGAGAGAGAGGGGGGGGGGGGGGAGGGGGGAGGGGGGAGCGAGAGAGAGAGAGAGAGAGAGGGTGACAGAGGGAGGGGGAGAGAGAGAGAGAGAGAGAGAGAGAGGAGAGAGAGAGAGAGAGAGAGAGAGAGAGAGAGAGAGAGAGGGTGACAGAGGGAGGGGGGAGCGAGAGAGAGAGAGAGAGAGAGAGAGAGAGAGAGAGAGAGAGAGAGAGAGAGAGAGAGAGAGAGAGAGAGAGAGTGGGGGGGGGGGGGGGGGGGGGGGAGCCTTGAGGCTTTGACGCCGAGCTCTCCTCCCTGCGTCCCATCGGAGGCGTAAAAAGGACGACCTTCAACCACCTTGAACCCACTGGAGCCGAATTTCAATAAAAGTCAAATTATCACCCGGGCTCGTGGGGCTGCAGGAAGGCGCCGAGCCCCGAATTGACTGCGCACGCAAGACGATTTAACAGCCATACGGAGGTGCGAGTGAGTCAATCAGGAGACGCGATACTTTTTCTCACTCAGAAGGAGTCTCGCGGGTAAGCAGCCGTTACCCAACCCTATCTGGAGAGGATGGCGTCGGGATGGATGAGTGATTATTGTGTGTGTGCGTGTGTGTGCGTGTGCTGTTTGCACCCT
>JAJHIY020000020.1:30000-52500 GCA_022114975.2 Lampris megalopsis | reverse complement strand
TATTATCATATTATAGTCTATTATACTACTATTATACGGTTATTACTATTCTATTATACTACTATTGATACTATTATATTATATTATTATTATATTATAGTCTATTATACTACTATTATACGGTTATTACTATTCTATTATAGTCTATTATACTACTATTACAATATTATTACTATTATATTAAAGTCTATTATACTACTATTATACTGTTATTACTATTCTATTATACTACTATTACTATTCTATTATACTACTATTATACTATTACTATTATTATATTATAGTCTATTATACTACTATTTTTACTATTCTATTATACTATTCTTATATTACAGTCTATTATACTACTATTATACGGTTATTACTATTCTATTATACTACTATTACTATTCTATTATACTACCATTAGCTATTATTACTATTCTACTATAATCTGTTATACTATTACTATTCTACTATACATTATAACTATTCTATGTGTATATTCTATTCTATTATTCTATTCTATTGTACTACTATTATACTATTCTACTATGTGTATATTCTATCCTATTACACATAGAATATGTAAATATACACATATTTATACATGAGGCGTACTTGTAATAGCGTGTTTATTTCCAAATAGATTTTTTTCTAATGCATGCATGGCTTGTTTTCCTTATTCTACTTCTCACACGTAATGCAGAAAACCTTGGCGCTCCCGCACCCTCGTGGCACATTGTTGCCTCGGGGCAACAAAGCAATGTCTGGTTTGAGGGGGGGTGGGGGGGCATGGGGTACAAATGTTATGATGGATATATTATCAGGGACCCCCAAGCTCCTAAAATGGGGTGAAATGCCCCCCCCAAAATAAAAATAAAAATGCATGCCGTAGTGTGTGTGTGTGCGTGCGCGTGTGTGCGCGTGCACTATGTTTGCTATTCATGTATTACCAACATTCATCATTCAGCGTCCTCAATAAAACCACCTGCTGGAAAAATGTGCCGCAGCTCCATAAACAAGTCCCGGCATCGATCCCGAAAGCACAGATAACTGCAGATTATCGAGTCATTTCCGTCTCCGACTTGACAAGCGTTTAGGCGAGGGAAGCCGGGAGACCCTCGGGGGGGGGGGGGGGGGCGGGGCAGGCCGAGGGCAGACTCGCTGAGGTATCGGGGCTGTTCAGACCCCGGCATTAGCATGCGTCGAGAGCGAGTCGATCACAAGCGGACAGCTCTGGACACGGGTAGGAACCCACGACCCCACGACCGTTGAGCTCCGATCACTCACACGCGCCCACACGTGCCGTGCGGCCTGCACGCCAGTGTGCGCGTGTCCGCACTGATGGAGCGCCTGGTGGTCCGCCAGCTGGGGTGAAGTGGGTGCTGAGTCCCGCGGGGGGGGGGGGGGGAAGAAGAAAGTCAATTGGAGTTTGCAGTTTTTTTGGGGGGGGGGGGCTGGGTGGGATTTTTTTTCCCGCCTTTTGTCTCCCCAATTGTACTTGGCCAATTACCCCACTCTTCCGAGCCGTCCCGGTCGCTGCTCCACCCCCTCTCCTGATCCGGGGAGGGCTGCAGACTACCACATGTCTCCTCTGGTACACGTGGAGTCACCAGCCGCTTCTTTTCACCTGACAGTGAGGAGTTTCGCCAGGGGGGGCGTAGCGCGTGGGAGGATCACGCTATCCCCCCCCCCGAACAGGCGCCCCGACAGACCAGAGGAGGCGCTAGTGCAGCGACCAGGACACACACCCAACTCCGGCTTCCCACCTGCAGACACGGCCAATTGCGTCTGTAGGGATGCCCGACCAAGCCGGAGGTAACACGGGGATTCGAACCGGCGACCCTCGTGTTGGTAGGCAGTGGAACAGACCGCCACGCCACCCGGACAATTTATATTTTACTTTGAATACGCCATGTTGTCTTGATACTGAAATCAAGTCTCAAGTTTTGGCCGTCTCCTGTTCACAATTCCCTCCTTGGTTTCTTGCTCTGGTTTTGTCCACCACCACTGGTTTGTGTGTGTGTGGTGTGTGGTGTGTGTGTGTGTGTGTGTGTGTGGTGTGGTGTGGTGTGGTGTGGTGTGTGTGTGGTGTGTGTGTGTGTGTGTGTGGTGTGTGTGTGGTGTGGTGTGGTGTGTGTGGTGTGGTGTGTGGTGTGGTGTGTGTGTGGTGTGTGTGGTGTGGTGTGGTGTGGTGTGTGTGTGTGTGGTGTGTGTGTATGTGTGTGGTGTGTGTCTGTGTGTGTGGTGTGGTGTGGTGTGTGGTGTGGTGTGTGTGTGGTGTGTGTGGTGTGATGTGGTGTGGTGTGTGTGTGTGTGGTGTGTGGGTTACAGCGAGGGAAAAAAAATGTCCAGAGTGATAAACTGCATGCAAATTAAGCAGGACAAGCAAGCACATTGCATAATAAGCCTAGTCTACTCCTTTAGTAGCACCACGAGTAATAATAATAATAATAATAATAATAATAATGCAAAGAATTCAACATCAACACAAAAGAAAAATGGTACGAGCACGAGCCCCAAACGGTAACAGAATAAGATGACGTCACAACCTGACGGGACATGCCGGTACAGACGGATGGTGAGATGAAGGCCAACAGACCAGACACCATCATCAAGAAGAAAAAAGCTTCCCACTCATCGACGTGTCCATCCCGACTGAAAGGAACACCTCGGTAAAAGTAACTGAAAAACTGTCCAAATATAAAGACCTTGAAATCGAGACTGAACGAATGTGGGGAATGAAAACCACAACACCAGTGCTGATAGGAGCCCCGGGACTTGTAAATAAAGGGATGGAGAAATCCACCCAACAGATCCCGGGTAACATCAGAATAAGAGAGCTACAGAAGATGGCACCACTTGGAGCATCTCATATCCTAAGAAAGGCACCGTCCATCAAATAGACTCCTACCTCATTCCAACCCGAGGCCCGAGGAATGGGCCCGCCCGGTTATTATGTTGCATTATAGGAGCCCGCCCATTTTTGGCACCATTTAAATTTCTTATCATATCTCCACAGTGATCGATAGTACTCAAACAAATACGACGTTTGACACCGAAATGGACAAAAAAAAAATCTGTCGTTCCAGTAAAGCAGTGGTTCTCCACCTTTTTGGGGTCCTGGACCCCCCCTGCGTATTTTTGATCTACCCTGAGGACCCCTCCACCTGATCTTGGGGGAGGGGGGTTGCAATTTGATAGAAGCAGTAGAAACTGCATTTTAAATTGCATTATAGCATTTATTCACTCTTTGGGGCAAAAATAAGAGCTTTCAGTTGTAACTTAGATATAGTTAACAAAACAGAATTCTTATGCAGTAACTTTCAGATATATGTAACAACACAGAATATGTATTCAGTAACTTTCAGATATATGTAACAACACAGAATATGTATTCAGTAACTTTCAGATATATGTAACAAAACAGAATATGTATTCAGTAACTTTCAGATATATGTAACAACAGAATTTTTATGCAGTAACTTTTAACAATGCAAACGGGAGCGAGATCTCTTATTAAAATACAATAAATTACACTTGTGAAACAGATGTAATTAGAGAAAAAAGTCCTGTTACCCTTTATAGTTTAGGTAGATAAAGGTCTCAGTCACATTTGAGTAAAATAATCCTATTTCTATAAATGTCATAGGATCTTTTTTTTAAAGATATTTCAGTTTCACGGACCCCTTGCAATTACACCGCGGACCACTAGGGGTCCGCGGACCCCCGGTTGAGAAACACTGCAGTAAAGGGCAGCAGCTAAAACAACGACACCCAATCAAACGAACGACCAAGTCAAATGATTGGAGCGAGCGAGCTGTCTCAGTGACACGCGCGTTTGTTATGCGCACAACAGTTGCGCGTACACAAAGGCCGGTTGCTAACGCATAGCTGCCTAGCTTGACAGCTAACAATAGACATGTCCGTCGTTTGTGTTCACATTATAATGACAAAGTTAGTGTTCTCTTACGCGTGTGACGTCATTCGCTACAGCTAGCTCGGCTCCGCCCAGAATGACGCTCGCCTCGGGCGAAACGCTTCCGCTTCAATCAGCCGGCGTGTCCGGCGCGCGCGCGTGTTTCCGGGGCGTGGCCTTAGAGGCAACCCGACGCGCTCTGATTGGGAAGGGCGGCGTCGAATTCCGTTTGAGGATTTGAAAATATTTCCAAGTTCTGCCCCAAATCAAAGGCCCTCTATTGCTCCTTATGCATGAATGGCGTTAAAGGAAATTTGTATAATCTACTCATATATTTTCGTAATGTGTGTGTGTGTGTGTGTGTGTGTGTGTTAGTTAGTGTAGATAGCGGGACCGACAACTAAAGCACTTATGATCCTAATTCTTTGTGGAGGTGGTAGGTATTGTCTCAGAGAGTAAGGGGGAAAATCCCAGAAAATTAAAATTATGCATAATTATGCATAATTATGCAAAATATGCATTTTTCTAAAAATGGCTAAAAACCACTTTTCTCGGCATTTCAGGTGATTCTGAGCATCTTTGATTTTTTTCACCTATATAAAAAAAATTTCTGGGACTTAGAAATGTTTTGGCATTATGCAAAATAACTGCATTTTTGCAAAAATGCACTTATGATCCTCATTTTTTTTGGAGGTGGTAGGCATTGTTCCAGAGAGGACCAGAAAATAGCAGAAAATTAAAATAATTATGCATAATTATGCAAAATGTGCATTTTCTAAAAATGGCTAAAAACCACTTTTCTCGGCATTTCAGATGATTCTGAGCATTTGGGGGGAGGGAGTTGGAGTGGGGGAGGGGGGTTTAGGGGCAGGGGGAAGGCGGTTAGCTGGCAGGATGAAGAGGAGGGAGGTTTAGACGGGTGGAGAACCAAACCGCTACATTGTAGCGGGGTTCTTCTAGTATTCATAATAATAATAATAATAATAATAATGTTTGGGACAAAACCAGCTTTGTAACCTCAGTTGGGCCAAGACAAGACAGGATTTTTTATAAATGTGTCACAGAGAGGGCGGCACAGTGGCGCTACACGGTCGCCTCACAGCAAGAAGGTCCTGGGTTCGAGCCCCGGGGTTGTCCAACCTTAAGGGTCGTCCTCTGTGTGGAGTTTGCATGTTCTCCCCGTGTCTGCGTGCGTTTCCTCCCACAGTCCAAAGACATGGAGGTCAGGTGAATCGGCCATACTAAATTGTCCCTAGGTGTGAATATGTGTGTGTGTGTGTGGGCCCTGTGATGGCCTGTCCAGGGTGTCTCCCTGCCTGCCGCCCAATGACTGCTGGGATAGGCTCCAGCGTCCCATGACCCCGGTTGGGATAAGCGGCTGGGATAATGGATGGATGGCTGTCACGGGGAGAAGGGGAGTAATACTGCGCTCTTATCCACAATATCTGAACATTTCAAAACGTCCCCACATCAACAGCACGCCAGGTAGTTTGAGCGCAGTGCTTTGCTCGAAAGAAGCCAAAAACAAAATGGCCGACGGCATGTTGAGGCTACTTGTATATGCTTGTCATTTGCACGTGGAGCGGGAGACCCAAGATCCTTTCCCCACGTGGGCCACTCGAGATGTATTACACGCCCACTGCGACGCCGGGTGCGAACAGGCTGGATCCACGCGCAGTCCGGACACACCTGGACACATCTGGACAGGCACGCGGAGCGCCTCCAGCAGCCTCCTAAGCGAAGTTAACTCGAGCAGAAAGGCAGCGCGTCATCTCCAACGATCGCAGCCCGGCCCCACGGGGTCAGCAGCTCCTCCCCCCCCCCCCAGCACGGACATGCTCCACGCTGACCACCGTGACGCGAGGCGCGCTTCCCTCCCAGGACACACACGTCGCACATACGTCGCACATACGTCGCACATACGTCGCACGGTGTCACGCAGCGGCCAACACGGAGGAGGGACAGCAGAAACGGATCATCGGCGTGCAAAGTTGCATGCGGACATTTATACAACGCCGCCCCCCCCCCCGGCTCAGGCTGGAGTGCAGAACAAACACGCCTAACGCTTCGTGAAGTGTTTTGTAATCTGTGTTTGTGGAGTTATTAATGTGGAGGGCCGCTGGAAGGAGTCCCAGATAGTTCTCTCTTTTTTCCCAGGCACTTCTCTCCTCCTCTTCCCCCCGCTCCCCTCTCGCTCCCCAGGGGTGTTGTTAGCCCGCGTGTCCCCTGACAACTCGCTCCACATAACGAGGCCGACAGACCAAAACAAACACCGGTAGAGAACACAGGTAGAGAGAGAAGAAGAAGAAGAAGAGGAGGAGGAGAGGAGACGGAGGAAGGAGCCAGGCAACAACGCTCTCCGTCTTTATGATAAACCATACGGCCGCAGCTGCGGCGGCCGCTGCCGGGGCCAGCTGATGCGGAGAACCCCTTGTCTCTTTCATCCGCCTCTCTTTCACTCGTTCACCTCCTCCCCCTCTCCTCCTCCCCCTCTCCTCCCTGTTCTACACAGGTGCAGTTTGTACACGGGTCATGTAAAGCCAGAGGGGCATAATTGATGGAGGGATAATGCACCGCTATCTCCAATTTCCCCCCCCCTTCCTCACCCCTCCCTGCAGCCTCTCTCCCTCTCTCTCTCTCTCCCCGACCCCCCCTCCCCCCCCAGGTGCGCCAGTGACTGGAGCTAAATGATGAACAGAGCCACAGTGTCTGCTGTCTCTAATGGGGACATTATACAGGAGGATTGGAGTAGCTCTCGCCCAGGCTCGTAAATCACACACTCCTGGAAAGAGACTCACACTGCAAGGCCTTACTGCTCCACTAACCCTGGAGTAGGTACACTCGGGCAAACGGGGGGGGGAGAGCTACTCGGGCGGACCACGGTACGTGCACATATGCAAATGCCTACAATAGGCGCGCGCGCAAACACCCACGCACATATTTCTGCACGCAGTTATGCATGAACGCACACATTCATGTATGGGTGGTGGGGAGAGGGGGGGGGGCTCAACACAACATTTAGCTGACCTGGCAGCCGGGAGTCCCAAACTGGAGGACACGACTCGCTCAAACCCGCCCGGCGCCGGCACCTCTGCCACAGGGCAGCGCGCTACGGCGGCGCTCGTGTCAGTGTGAGTGAAGTTTGACAAAGCCGTTAAAGCATTATTAGCGCTCCCCTGTCATGGCCCGGCACCCACAGAGGCCCGCCGGTGGCACAGGTGAGGTAAACACGGGCCCCCCCTCCCCCTTTTAGCATATTACCCATCACTCAACGAGACAGGCAGGGGAGATAAAGAAACGCACACCCACCGCGAGCGGGAAAACAAACACTCCGGGTCTGCCCCGTCTCAAAGGGAGGGCTTATATATGAAGCTATTTTGGCAGGTGTGAGCGCGGGCGCTCGCACACAAATACCCCGGGATGTTCGCACACACACACACGCACAGACACACACACACAACCGTGCACGCTCTCACACACACGCATGCACAGACACACACACAACCGTGCACGCTCACACACACATGCAGACACACACAACCGTGCACGCTCACACACACATGCACAGACACACACAACTGTGCACGCTCACATACACACGCACAGACACACACAACCGTGCACGCTCACACGCACATGCAGACACAACAGTGCACGCTCACACACACGTGCACAGACACACATAACTGTGCACGCACACACGCACACGACAGTGCACGCTCACACGCATATGCAGACACAGAACCGTGCACGCTCACACGCATACGCACAGACGCACACAACCGTGCACGCTCACACGCGCGTGCGCAGACACATTACACCGGGTGACGACGGAGGAGTCTTCACGCGCGGCGGAAGATCTTCGGGAGACGTCTCACACAGCTAATTGACTGTGATGAGCCGGCTCCGGCATGCCTAGACGCCTTCTTTCTCTTCTCTTATTTATCCTCCAGTTTTCACTCGGGGGGGGGGGGGGGGGGGAGCGCGCGCAAGAGATAATCTGGAGAAAGCCACGAATTGGGGCGTTTCTCCCGAGTCGCTCGCGCACCGCAAATCCAGGGAAACGTCCCCCGGCTACCCGCGCGCGGTTTATTGCCGCAACAAATATGCTAATCTAGAAAATCCCTAAGTGAGGATTTGGACTGAAACCCCCTCGCCCCCCTCCCTCCCCCCTCCCCCCGTCTAGAACTAATACCTCACAGCCAACACACTCGAGCTGACACCTGCCATAATTGCGGCGAAAAGAAAATGTCGACTATTGCCCCCAAAAAAGCAGTTCGGACTAGAAAAATCTCATTCTGATGGATATGACACACACACACACACACACACACACACACACACGCACACACACACCAAGCGGGTAGCTTTTAGCGGGTAGTGTGTTAGGCCGGTGGCGGGAGGGTCTGCTGTGGCAACACGGGCTTATCCAGCAGAGCTGTTTGGAGGAGAAACAGACGGCCGGCTCACTGGCGGCGGGGAACTGGGTTTAAACACCGTGTCCTCACGAGGCCTCGGCCCGAGCTGACCTTCCCCGTCTCTCACGCACACACACGCACACACACGCGCACACACACACACACACCGACAGGGGTCCGTCCTCTTAGGTTACCCTCAGCTGGTTGGATTGTGTTTTCCCGTTGTGTGCACTTGCAATGATTGAAGCGCGGGGGGTGGCGGGGGTGGGGGTGGTGGTGGTGGGGGTGGGGGGTGAAAAACAATACACAGACTGCGAGGGACTGATGCCGCGGTAGAAAAGTGATATTTGCACCGTCTGCCGGTATTTGCATCGCGTCTCTGAAATGGCACCGAGCAACCTCTGTCCGGCGCGAGCCGCCCCGCGAGGATCATGAATCGTGAACACAAACCTCTCTTGTCAAACCTCATCGCCCCCCCCCCACCCCTCCCCACCACCCCTCGCTCCCTTCCTTCCTCCCTCCCTCAACTCAAGACACCCAGACATTGACGCGCACACGCACACACAAGCACACACGCATGCGCACACGCACTTCTGTCAACACTCCCAGAGGCGGCGTTAATTCCTCCCGGCCTATTCTCAGTCACACATGGCCGAGAAGGCGGCCGCCGGTGGAACCTCGCCGCTAGATTAACCTTTGCTCTCGCCACATATCTGTTTTTCAGCGGGACGGGCGGTCAGACTGGGGTGGGGGGTGGGGTGGGGTGAGGGTGGGGTGGGGGGGAGGGCGCCTGGCCGGCAGATAGTAACTCATTGTCAGGACACTGTCAGTACCGGGGCCCCGTGCTAGCGCCTTTTTTGAGGGGAGGGACTGTTGACGTGGGCAGGGCGCCAACCTAGAAGGAGAACAGAGGACCACCACCCGAACACAACGGATTTATAACCTCAGCACCACCCCCCCACCCCACCCCAACCGACCTCCCTGTCCGTTCAAGACGGTCGGGGAGCGGGGGGAGGGGGTCGGCGAATTGCACGTGTGTGCATGCACTCGTGTCAATGTGAGCGTCTGCATGTGTACGCATAAATGGGTTTATATGCATGAACGCATGCATGCATGCATGCGTTCATGCAGCGGAGCCCCCCCCCCTGAGCCCCCCCCCCGTAAAAGTGCTTTTGCACCGTGCGTGCGTGCAAGTGTGGACGGCGACTGGTGATGAATTCCGACTAAGGGAAAGAAAAACAACATGGGCGCTTTCTTCTCGTTTCGCCAAGTTTCTCACTGGCGCACAACGAGCAATCCTGTTTTCCCTCCCCCCCTCTCCCCCTCTCCCCCCTCGCCCTCCCCCCGTGGTCTGTGTTACATTTACCAGAGGAAAAGGTCACATGTCATTTCCAATGTAATGAGCGTGTTCTGCAGATACACAGCCACCGGCGCTGGAGCCACTGAGCTAAAACAGAGCCAAGCGGTTCTGATTCGACGCGCGGGTTTGTTTTGTAGCAACGCAGCGGCTCTTCTCAGCTTCCGCGCGCCGGGAGTTGAGAAGTATTCCCGGCAAAGAAAACCCCCCCAAAATAGACGACCGTGAAACACGTGTCGTGCACGAGGACTCCACACGCAACGAACCCGCTCCACGCTGACGACGAGACGTACTTGAAAGCGCTCGCTTGACCCATCCGCAGTCTGACCTATCAGCGCTCACTTAAGTCATGATGGACAACCCGATGCGCCGCGTGCACCCCCCGTAGCCAGATGGGTCACCCGGGCCTGTGAACCAGAGCGTTTTGACGTGGTTATAAATCCCCCTGCCGACGCATCCACAGGGGGGCAGGGCCCAGGCAGATCTGTCAACACATCTGAGTGAATCCTCTGTAGGGCCCTATGGTCGTATCCATCCGCCAAATAAGACCCATTTCAGCCAATCAGAACTCATCCCTCAGTGATGAGCGACCGTATTTCTGTCGCACCTGCTGGTCGGAGGGAGGAGAAGAGCGAGAGCCAACCAGCCGTGGGTGAGCAACACTTTAGTGTCTACTTTTTTGGAAACCAAATCATAGTCAGTCCCTAGCTAACGGGTCTGACCCTTTAGCCGAGCGGTTAGCGATGTCGCCTTGTGGTGCAGTACACCTCGTATCGAATCCCGCACCGGGCAAGAACATAACCGGTTACATTGGTGGCAGCGGTGGGATCCGGAAGTGTGCAGATCCTCAGAAGTCTCTTCGGAGCGCGGGAAGAACAAAGCGCGAGGGCGCGCTTCCGGGAGAGGGTGACGACTGTAAACTACTAATAAGACACGTTAGCCCCCTAGCTAACGGGTCTGACCCTTTAGCCGAGCGGTTAGCGATGTCGCCTTGTGGTGCGGTACACCCCGTATCGAATCCCGCACCGGGCAAGAACATAACCGGTTGCAGTATCATTTCAGCATAACGGGCTAGCCAACTCACGACGTGCTCTGTCACCCATCTGAATTTTCACATATTTCCCAACTGCACTACAACTTTGTCTAACAATTTTTGATTTTGAGATACTTTATTAATCCCCATCCTAGCTGTGTAGCTAGGAGCAGTGGGCAGCCGCCGGCCGTGCAGCACCCGGGGACCGACTCCAGTTCTTCTTGTCACGCCTCGGTCAGGGGCACAGTATTAACCCTACCATGCGTGTCTTTTTGATGGCGGGGGGGGAAACCGGAGCACCCGGAGAAACCCCACCGCAGACACGGGGAGAACGTGCCAACTCCACACAGAGGACGGACCTGGGATGACCCCCCCAAGGTTGGACAACCCCGGGGTTCGAACCCAGGACCTTCTTGCTGTGAGGCGACGGCGCTAACCACTGCACCGCCGTGCCACAATCAGGCTAACAAGCTAATTAACCAGAACACTTGCCTCGAGTTGTGTGTGACGGAAATAATAACAACGACGTAGATGAATAACCAGAGGCCGTCAGATTATGTTGCAGTAACTTGTACTTATTTGCTTTTTTCCCAGAATATGTTCAGCTATTTCGTCCTTAACGTCGATTTGCTGTTCGTAGGTTGTGACTCACAAGCATTGAAAACTCACCAGAATGCAGGAGATTACAGGTCTGAAACTTGAATTTTCCTGAGGGAAACAAGTCAAATAAGCCCGCCTTAATTGGGCTTCTGGACATCAGTTAACATTCTGCCCTGGCTGCGCGCACAGACACGCGCATAGAAACATGACTTGGGACATACAAACGATCCTTTTAACTTAACAGACTCAAATAGACTTCGGAGTAGGGCGCGAGAGAGAGGAAGAAAGAGAGGGGCTGGGGGAGGGAGAACATGAAAGAGCTGCCGGGTAATTTGTTGAGATATCGGTCTTTACGTCGTGCCCAGTTCAGTTAAGCCGCTGCGGCGGAGGCACAATAGAGAACTAATTTCCGGCAAGGAGAGAATGGTCGAGGGCTTGCGAACGTCCCAGTTCCACTTGCCTCAGCTTGACTCTGTCGACACTGGTTTAAATAACTCGGGTTTACAATGCAATGCAGTGCAGGGGAGTGGGTGAAGGGGCGGCAGGATGGAGGGGAAGCAGCAGCCGGCAGCTTTGTACCCCATTGTGGAGTCTGAATGAACGCAGAGAGACGAGATAGCGGCAACAAAGGGGGAACAGGAAAAGCCATTGGAGAGTTCCTTTGAACGAACCCACATCTCTGTCCCTCTCCAGCCAACCTCTACCTTCTGCCACCTAGTGCCAGGCAATAAACCCATACTAACAATTATCTTGAACACATCTTCAGTTCATTTTAGAGTATCGGGTTATTTTAGATATTGGCTCTAGAGCAGTGTTTCTCAACCGGGGGTCCGCGGACCCCTAGTGGTCCGTGGTGTAATTGCAAGGGGTCCGTGAAAATAAAATATCTTTAAAAAAAGATCCTATGACATTTATAGAAATAGGATTGTTTTACTCAAATGTGACTGAGACCTTTATCTACCTAAACTATAAAGGGTAACAGGACTCTAATTACATCTGTTTCACAAGTGTAATTTATTGTATTTTAATAAGAGATCTCGCTCCCGTTTGCATTGTTAAACGTTACTGCATAAAAATTCTGTTGTTACATATATCTGAAAGTTACTGCATAAGAATGCTGTTGTGTTAACTATATCTAAGTTACAACTGAAAGCTCTTATTTTTGCCCCAAAGAGTGAATAAATGCTATAATGCAATTTAAAATGCAGTTTCTACTGTTTCTATCAAATTGCAACCACCCTCCCCCAAGATCAGGTGGAGGGGTCCTCGGGGTAGATCAAAAATACGCAGGGGGTCCAGGACCCCAAAAAGGTTGAGAACCACTGCTCTAGAGGAGTCCCTCTCATGTTAAACACCGTGCGGGTGAATGATAACATAGGGGCCCTATGAAATCCCTTTTATTTTTTTTCCCCAAATTCCATTTCACCCCCCCCCCTTTGTGGTTTTCTCGGTTTTATGTATTTATTCAGATTTTTTTTTCACCCATTTCTGCAGTAAGAAAGCAAACTGACCACGTGTCTTATTTTTTGACGGTGTCTCTGGTGATGCTGGCCACTTCCAACGGGTTTTTCTGTCCCATGCAACAAACCCACGTGCGTCTACTGACAATGTGCACGCTGTGATGCGCACACTCGCCTGCAAGGCGGCGTTTCTGTGAGGGACAGTGATCAATATGTTCACAAATTTTGCTATAATCCAGCCCAAATCTCCAAATTCTGTGCACCTCCGTGTTTGTATCTGAAATCCATGTGATGTGATTCTGTCTGTGTGCCCTCGTATAACGTCTTCGGTTGGCCCACATAAAACGTTCTAGAGCGAGCCGACTAGCAAAGGGCTTCCGGGTCTTCCTGCAACCGGTTCATTCTTTTGAGAGTTTTCTAAACACAGGGGGGGGGGGAGAAATGCCATGTTTACATCCAAATGTTAACTCAGTTGTAAGCAACGCGTCAAAAAGTTGAAAAATCCCATTGGCTGCGTTTCAATAAGTGGGCGGGGCCATCCATAAGTAGTCAAAAATAGTCAAGAGAAAAGCGGAAAAGGACCGGCGTTCTGTCCTCATTTCCCGCCCGTTCGCTCAACTAGACAACACAGCTAACAGCTAAGCTAACACAGCCAGCGAACTTCAGAGGCAAGATATAGTTTCCGGGCTTTTACTTGTCTTCAGTTCACCAACGGAGTGTTATTCTTGTAACCGGTTATTTTCTTGCCCGGTGCGGGATTCGATACGGGGTGTACTGCACCACAAGGCGACATCACTAACCGCTGGGCTAAAGGGTCAGACCCGTTAGCTAGGGGCTAACGTGTCTTATTAGTAGTTTACAGTCGTCACCCTCCCCAGAAGTGCGCCCTCGCCTTTGTTCTTCCCGCGCTCCGAAGAGACTTCTGAGGATCTGCGCACTTCCGGATCCCACCGCTGCCACCAACGTAACGGTTATGTTCTTGCCCGGTGCGGGATTCGATACGGGGTGTACTGCACCACAAGGCGGCGTCGCTAACCGCTCGGCTAACGTGTCTTATTAGTAGTTTACATTCTCTTTTTTTTCAACTGTAAAAAACATAAAACGTACATTATAAATATGTCTTGTCATTACTCCATACAATACATTATTCCATACAAACAGATTTGCACTAGCCTAGCCTATCCATCGGGTTACATAGACTAGCTTTCGAAGCTAACGTGGCTAACGCGATTTAAACGAGCATTCAAAACATCCTATCGATGTATGCTCAAATACATTTCTAGGTCAATACTCACAAGCAAAGCCTTCCCCAAGGCACGAACGCTTTCAAGAGTTAGTAGGAAATGTTAAAGAGAACAGAGTAGTCACACAACTTCTGTCAACCAGCTTCCGGAATTAGAATGAACTTTGACCGGTGACGTCACGGCCCTTTGACTACTACGTATATACGAAAACAGCATCTATTCTACGGGAAGCCGCTAGATGGCGCAAAATCGCCACAAATAACACTAGATTGCCGCTAAACTAAGAATGCCATGAGAACTGGCTGGAAAATTTAAAAACAAAACCAACAAACAAACAAAACACGTTTCCATTGCTTTTTATTGCACGATCTCTTTACGGAAAAGCACGCATCAGGGATGTTGGGCTGAACCGGTTTCACTCCATCCGCGACTGAAAAAGTTGCAGTTTCCAGTCCGTAAGAATTGTGGAAGCTGTGATGCGGAAGTACAAACTCATCTGGCGAGGGACTCGCTTGTTTGTGTGTGCGGTGTTGCTGATTGGCTAATCCAACAGCACAACACACAAGCTTAACTAGCTAGGCTAATATGAGGCAGGATAGCACGCGCACCGTGGCTGGAGCAGTTCACAGTGGAGGAGTCCTCTGAGTTTAATGTTGCCCCCTTTTTTCCCCCCCAGTTGGATCCGGCCAATTACCCCCGAACCAATCCGGTCGCTGCTCCGCCCCCCTCTGCCGATCCGGGGAGGGCTGCAGACTACCACACGCCTCCTCCCATACAGGTGGAGTCGCCAGCCGCTTCTTTTCACCTGACAATGAGGAGTTTCCCCCCGAACAGGCGCCCTGAACGACCAGAGGAGGCGCTAGTGCACCGGCCAGGACACATACCCACATCCGGCTTCCCACCCGCAGACACGGCCAATTGTATCTGTAGGGACGCCCGACCAAGCCGGAGGTAACGCGGGGATTCGAACCGGCGATCCCTGTGGTGGTAGGCAATGAAATAGACCGCTATGCTGCCCGGACGCCCCCTTAACGTTACTTTCTTACGTTTTCGAGTGGATTTTAAGGGGATATTGCGTCACTTATTGACATAAACAGTTTTTCTATAATCAATGCTCGGCACCGATCCATCCACTGCTAACAACATTAAAGGAAATCTACTTTTAAGTGACGATGAATGACAAATATGACAGATTTGCAGGCTCTGTGTGTGTATGTGTGTGTGTGTGTGTGTGTGTGTGTGTACGTTTTGTTCATTTTTGTTCACCTACAATAAACGATTTCTACGTGACAGTAGGCGAACGTTCAAAAACCATCAAAATCAACAGCTTCAGTTTCATCGACCAAGTATTATTCTGGTTTCCAAAAGGCGGCCACAGTGCATTTCTTTTCAACGCACCTACTTTCCCCCTCGCCAAATTTATACGATACTATGTTTTCCATATAAAGCAGGCTTGCGTGTGTTATTTGCTGGACCAAAACACCGTTGTGTGTGTGTGGGAAAAAAAACACAACAATAAATGTTTAATGATAATGTGCTCGTGTGTATTTTTTCCCCTCTACTGTGTTGCATAATAAATTACTCCACCCCCCCACCCCCAAAATCATAAAACCATGAAACTAGGAAAGTTCCCTAAACTATAATCACTCCACCAGAATCTCAGACCACAACAAGCCCAACTTCAGCCTGGATGAAAAGCCAGCCGCTGTTAGGAGCTTTCTGCTGAGCCTCTGTGCAGCGGCTCCTTCTGAGATAAGTGCAGGGGAGGGGGTTGTGAACACAGACCCCGGCCGAACCGCTCTTACAAGAGGCCCTGGCTATAAATTGAGCAGGCAGGATGTGGTGCTAGTTGGGCTGGCAGAGACGAGCTGTGGGTGGGTGGTGGGGGGGGGGGAGAAACCACACAAAAAAAACCGATTTGGGTTCTAATGAAGGGCTGATGGATGTGTCTGAGGCCCTGGCAGCAATAACTCAGTGCCCAGGTGGAGGCCCGCCTGGCAGGGCTAAAAGCTACACACCGCTGGTTCACGGCGGGGCCACAGCTCCCTCACACTTCTCCGCTCAGCTAGGGACCCGTGACTCGCCTGAGCCTGCACCGAGTCCGGGTTAAGAGGTTTAGGTTTTGCCAGCGTCACAAAGAGGGGAGCTGATTTAGTTGCCTTTTTTAGTCGTTGTACGGGTGAAGGTTTCTGGGAAAGTAAACCGTGTGGAGATGAACACGCGTGTTCAAACATGTGAGGGAGTCGGCTAAATACATGAAAACTCGTCATGCAATCAAAGGGTGCGGGGGCGCCATGTTGTGATGAGTACATCGGTCCTAATGGAGAGCATCATATGAAGGTCCGCCGCAAGGATCTGAGGGGGGGGGCATGTTCCACACTACACAGAATATAGAAAAATCAAAGCACATTAATACACCTCTTGAATTATGAATCATCTGTCATGCTACGGTCAATAAACGACGAAGACTGTTTCTCTAAAACTTGCACATGACATCGGTTGCCACAATTTACGTCTTGCACCAAAGCGCGGCCTGTGAAATAGCGCCATTTAACAGCCACGCACTCGAAAGGCAGTCAATGAAAAGTTCCAACATTCCCCTCGGTGCAGCATCCATCGTTAAGGAGCGTGAAATGGTTACAAAGTCAAATCCCAAGATTTACTCCCGTCATGACAGCCCCCTGCCTCAAATGTGAAGTCAGGTTGTTCCCCATACTGTGGAGATACTACACAAGTTGTCAAGTATGAGGGTTACTGGAAGAACCCCGCTACAATGTAGCGGTTTGGTTATCCACCCGTCTAAACCTCCCTCCTCTTCATCCTGCCAGCTAACCACCTTCCCCCCTGCCCCTAACCCCCCCCCACTCCAACTCCCTCCCCCCAAATGCCCGGAATCATCTGAAATGCCGAGAAAAGTGGTTTTTTAGACATTTTAAGAAAATGCATATTTTGCATAATTGTGCATAATTATGCAAAATTATTTTAATTTTCTGCTATTTTTCTGGTCCTCTCTGGAACAATACCTACCACCTCCAAAAAAAAAGAGGATCATAATTGCATTTTTGCAAAAATGCATATAAAGTCCCAGAATTTTTTTTTTATAAAGGTGAAAAAATCAAAGATGCTCAGAATCACCTGAAATGCTGAGAAAAGTGGTTTTTAGCCATTTTTAGAAAAATGCATATTTTGCATATTTATGCATAATTTGCATAATTAAAAAAATTCCCCCTTACTCTCTGAGACAATATCTACCACCTCCAAAAAGAATTAGGATCATAAGTGCTTTAGTTTTCGGTCCCGCTATCTACACTAACTAACACACACACACACACACACACACACACACCCACACACACACACACACACACACACACACACACACACACACACACACACACACACACACACACACACACACACAGAGGGTTATGCGCGATGCCTCCTCGCTGCCCTCCTGGTATCCACGTGTTCCAGGCACACTGTGTCATTTTTGAAATTCAAACCGCTGTGGTGGGATTTTCTTTCCCCGGTGGGCAAAAAAAATCCATATTCAATTTTTTTTCCCTTTAAAGTAAACTCATCATCGTGTCACCGCAGACATCTTTACACAGGCTTACAGGCTTGCACGTTACACCAAACCACACACACACACACACACACACACACACACACACACACACACACACACACACACACACACGTCCATTTGCACTAATGCATTCAGGCCACGTTATTCTAGCTCGGTAATACCCCTTAACGCTCTACCGTAAAACTATAAAAGCCACGACGCGAGTATTTCACGCCCCCTAAAAAAATAAGATATAGATATGTACGGAACCGGAAACACAATGTACCCGGTTATTTTCTTGCCCGGTGTGGGATTCGATACGGTATGTACGGCATCACAAGGCGACATCGCTAACCGCTCGGCTAAAGGGTCAAAGCCGTTAAATACATTAGTAGTTTAGACTAATTTATGAGCGCGGAGTGCGAGTCAACATCACAACCTATCGTAGAAGTCGGTCAGGCGCAGACGCGTTTAAACAGTATCGCAGAGACGCCGCTAAATATGGAGGCCATTCATTTTTATTTTGAGCGAAAAACGAGGAGGAGGAGGAGGAGGAGGAACCGGAAGAGCGAATTCCCGAAATGCAGGGCGGCGGGGGGAAGGCTCAT
This sequence comes from Lampris megalopsis, assembly GCA_022114975.2. Lineage (NCBI taxonomy): Eukaryota > Metazoa > Chordata > Actinopteri > Lampriformes > Lampridae > Lampris > Lampris megalopsis. The sequence goes on along the minus strand of JAJHIY020000020.1, from coordinate 34,311 downwards.
TAATATTCATGAAAGAAGCGCTGCCCGATTGGCCGGTGCGTGGCGGGGGGAAGGCTCGTTAATATTCATGAAAGAAGCGCTGCCTGATTGGCCGGTGCGTGGCGGGGGGGAAGGCTCGTTAATATTCATGAAAGAAGCGCTGCCTGATTGGCCGGTGCGTGGCGGGGGGGGGGATGCCATTAATATTCATGAAGAAGCGCTGCCTGATTGGCCGGTGTGTGGCGGTATTCATGACAGAAGCGCTGCCCGATTGGCCGGTGCGTGGCGGGGGGAAGGGTCGTTAATATTCATGAAAGAAAGCGCTCTCCGATTGGCCGCATCGGGCGAGGCGCGGTTTACGACACTTCCGTTCATTCTCCGGCAGCTCCACTGAGCTTTCGGTCGCGAGCGAGCGAACGCGCAGGGATACGCGCGCTCGGCGTGAGAGTCATTCGTCATTGGTTCGCAGGAGGAAAGGGGTGCGTTCAAGACAGCGAGTACACGGCTGTTCCGGGTCGATAACGTTTAGCTGCTGGGATCCCACAGTCTTACTCTCGGACTGCAGTCCAGTTATGACACTATATATCGTTAGCCTCATAGCATAGACGCCTAAGTCATTTTTTTACGATTTTCGGATAATAAGAAAAAACGCATTTTCATATCCACTGAGCACATTCACACTAGGCCTACAGTAAATCAAAGAAATATGGATTATCTTACCAGATAAGGAAAGACAGAAAGCCGAGCACCAGGAGCCTTTCTTGTATGCAACTTTTTTCTTTATTTTTTTGTCAACGTAAAAATGCTCAAGTCCCACGAGTGACTTAGGCAGATTGTCATGTTTGAATGTAAAACGTGTTCTGATTGGCTTAGGACATAGGCACAAATCCAGGGTGATGCAGCAGCTTGAGGAGAACACATGGAGGCAGAAATCTCAGTTTGGCCAAAAAATGACTTAGGCATTTATCCTATGAGGCTAACGATCTCTAGATTGATATTATATGCGTAGGCTAAGATATTAATATGCATAGGTTAAGATATTAATAGGTATAGGCTATGATATTAATATGCATAGTTTAAGATATTAATATGCATAGGCTAACCGTTAACGTTACTGTGCGCATTGCGCACACACAACGACGCAGGAAGTCGTACCAAACATTTTTAATAATTAGGTGTCTCCGTGGACCGCTGGCTGGCTGGCTGAGCGATTGTTCTCAAAACGTCTGTAAGTTCATAAATGTGGCTATTTAAAAATAAATAAATAAATAAAATAAGATGGCCAACATACCAAAGTAGCTGGACAACAGATGTCCTTTGTGTCTAGTAGTTATGGGCCAATGTGTGACTGTGTTGCTATTGCACAGATGTGTGTTAAACACACACACACACACACACACACACACACATGCGCACACACACAAATACGGCAGAACCAATACGTGTGTTGAACTGCAGTGTCAATATTTTAAAAACTCTTTCAATGTTTCTAAAAGTTGTTTCAGTGTTTCAATGTCAAAAAACTTAAATGTTTTAAAATGCTCTTCCAACATTTTCTTTAAAAAGCTGTGTTTCAACAGTTCAGTGTTTTAGGAAAGCTATGTCAATGTTGTTTTCAATATTTGAAGGCCCGGGACTAGTGTCTACACTACTAGGGTCCTCCGCTTTCATTGTCCTCCACTGGTTTTCTCATTTTAATTGTGCACAAGAAGGAGAGCACACACACACACACACACACACACACACACAGACACACACACACACACACACCAGGGAAACTTTCCACTTTTCATCATAAGAGACCATATGTCTTCCTTCTCTGGGTCCCCCCTGCTGCTTTCCTCCCCAGCCAGACAGGTGAGCTTTTAGGAAGTCCACCTGTGCCTGTTCCAGCAACTAGACTGTGGCGCTGAAAAGCTCCCCACGCAGTCTTGCGGTGGACTAAAGCCAGTTCTTGCAGTCATACAGGAGAATCGCTACCGCGGACAAAGGCTCAGGTGAGGCTCACAAAAACTCTGCCCGGGCAATTACGCTCTCGGGACTGAACTGGGATCTCTTTCTCTCTTTTTTTGGGGAACCCTGGTGTCTCGCGGTGACCCCGGGGTCACCGCGAGACACCAGGGTTCCCAAAAAAAAGAAACCTTGGCTACAGCACCGAGTATACTGCTAGCAACCCGCATCCGCTCATTTCCAAGTGATTAGCACGTCGTGCTCCCCCGTGGCTAAATGAAACCCTAGTGCTCGACAATATATCGTTTCATAATTGACATCGCAACACACACGGTGTAGTTAATTAATCAATTAATCAAGTTTCCTTTATTAATCCCCTTGGGGGAAATTCAGTTACTGCAAATTAACCCATCCTAGCTGTGATGTGTGTCGCTAGGAGCAGTGGGCCGCCGCCGCCTTCATGCTGCACCCGAGGACCAACTCCAGTGCTTTCCCCCATTGCCTTGGTCAGGGGCACAGACAGGAGTACAAACCCTAACATGTTTCTTTTTTGATGGTGGGGGGGGGGGAACTGTAGCACCCGGAGAAACCCCACCGCAGACACGGGGAGAACGTGCAAACTCCACACTGACGACGACGACCCGGATGACCCCGAAGGTTGGACAACCCCCCCGGGGTTCGAACCCAGGACCTTCTTGCTGTGAGGCAACCACTCTAACCGCTGTGCCACCGTGCCGCCCATAATAGGCACGCTGCAAAGGATGCAATGTAACGTGAATCAGGCCCATGAGTCATGTGAGGCTAAAATTCATACTGCTTGATAAAAAAAATGAAATCTAACGGGGCTCGATTGCTCCTTGAAGAAACACATCCCAGCGCACCTGACAAATAGTATAATTTAGTCAGATTTATCGACTTCTGAGACAACTGCCTTATCATCGGCCTCTAAAATGACCCTAATCATTGCTAGGATGGTACATTCTTTGCAAATGATGCTTTGAAATTTTAAAGCTGAATACATCTGGTTAAATTATCCCTCCATCCATTATCCAAACCACTTATCCTGCTCTCAGGGTCGCGGGGATGCTGGAGCCTATCCCAGCAGTCATTGGGCGGCAGGCGGGGAGACACCCTGGACAGGCCGCCAGGCCATCACAGGGCCCACACACAGACATCCACACCTAGGGACAATTTAGTACGGCCGATTCGCCTGACCTACATGTCTTTGGACTGTGGCAGGAAACCGGAGAACCCGCAGGAAACCCACGCAGACACGGGGAGAACATGCAAACTCCACACAGAGGACGACCCGGGACGACCCCCGAGGTTGAATTACCCCGGGGTTTGAACCCAGGACCTTCTTGCTGTGAGGCGACCGCGCTAACCACTGCGCCGCCGTGCCGGCCCGGTTAAATTATGCCGTTCCTTTATATTCTAGTGAAGAGACTCTCGGTCATTTCATGCTGAACAGGTAGCAGGATCCTTCTGAACTTGTGAGTCTTGAGTAGCTTGCTTGCCCTCTGGTTTAGGGGGGTTGGACCAACAAAACCAAGCAACGAGCTGAAGGTTAAGGAAAACTAGACCGGGGTGTTCATTCTCGGTTGCATCAGTAGTAATTGCGATCCTTTTTCATTACGTTCCCTATCAAAAATATTGCCTAATGCGGCTTTAATATTGCAATACGTATACTACATGGCAATGTTGCCTTTTTTGGCAATATTGTTCAGCCCTGTGCCACCTTACTTCAACTTCATTTAGGAATAAGGGAGAATGTGACAGCTCAAGTTTGCAAACTAGGGCAAGAGACTCTATGTTCCCCATCTGATTAACCGGGAATACGGCCGTTCGGCATGTGGCAGGGACAATGACACCTAGAGCCATGTTGGCATTGATGGCATATTTGTGCACCCGGCAAACGGGTTTCAGAAGAAGAAGAAGAGAAAAAACTGTTAGACATTACAGATATGTCCCACAGCACGCATGACCCCAAGAAGTGATTACAAATACACACTCCAGCACACGCGCACATGCACATGGACACACGCAGCGCCGCCAATTTGCATATAAAAAAGTCAGCTCCTCGCTTCGGAAATATTGCCACAAAAAAAAAAAAAAAATTCTGAGATGCCAATACTTTCCCTCCAGGCTTTGTGTGACAAATCAAGTCTCCGAGACATTTACAGTTCCATTTTCTGTTTCCCATTATCTCGCCGTGCGTGGGGGGGACGCCAGCGCCGCTGTAAGAGGGACCCGCGCAGCATTCATCTTCAACACTGTTTGGATAAGTCGAGGAGAGGAGAAAGCCAATGTCGCCGTGGCAAATGTCCACCAAATAGGATGTCAAGCTGAGTACGTATGGAGAGCGGAGCCGACGGAGAGCAC
>JAJHIY020000020.1:0-27500 GCA_022114975.2 Lampris megalopsis | reverse complement strand
GAGAGTGTGTTGAGCAAATTGACAGAGGGAGACGGTGAGAGAGTTGAGAGAGAGCGAGACTGAGAGTGTTGAGAGAGAAGACTGAGGGAGAGACAGACAGTAAGAGACAGTGAGAGAGAGACAGACAGACACAGACAGAGAGAGAGCAGAGGTTCTCCCTGTGTGCAGTGTGTCTGGCTATGCTCGGCTAACAACAGAAAGCAGTGGAAGGTTGCACACAGGGACTGACCAGCAACACATCACACACATCACACACAACACACACATCACACAACACACACAACACACAACACACACATCACACACAACACACACATCACACAACACACACAGCACACACAGCACACACACAGCAGCGGAGCCCAGCTGGTAGAACAGACCTCTAAAGTGGAGGGAGGTGCTGATGCAGATCTGTGTGCAGTTTCTGTGCTGACCTCAGGGCCGTGGGGTGAACGTCGGCCATCCCTCGACCCTCCGTCCCGGTTCTGTCTTTATGTTTCTGTATAGTGATGCTGCTGCTGCTGCTGCCGCCGGGAGGCGCTCCGGCAGCAGCAGCAGCACATTCCCACCACACTGCCCTGCCAAGTTCGCCGGTGCGAGCGCGGCGCCTCGTCGGCCGATCGGCGAGAGCGTTTGGCCTCCCACAAAGAGGCCCTCTCATCTGCAGTCGGCGCAGCAGCCAGGAAGGAATCCTGAAGGGCTTCCGGAACGCTCTCCCCCCCCTCTCCCCCCTCCCCCCCCTCTCCCAGCGCTCCCTTCCGGCCCGGCCTCCGCTCCGTCTTCACCTTTCCTCCGTTAATCCCCATCTTTCATGCCGACAGGAATGGGCGGATTAGAACCGGGAAAGTATTCGCACGCCACACAAAACCAACGCACTTCTGCTGAGCTAAATATCCACACAACGCCTTCCACTGTGCCTGCCTGCCTGCCTGGGTGTGTGTGTGTGTGTGTGTGTGTGTGTGTACAGCCTCTGTGGGACTTGTGTGCTTTTGTGTAGTTGCAGAATGTGAGTGTGTGCATGTGTGTGCGTGTGTGTGTGTGTGTGTGTGTACAGCCTCTGTGGGGCTTGTGTGCATCTGTGTGGTTGCAAAACGTGTGTGTGTGTGTGTGTGTGTGTGTGTGTGTGTACAGCCTCTGTGGGGCTTGTGTGCGTCTGTGTGGTTGCAGAACGTCAGTGTGTGTGTGTGTGTGTGTGTGTGTGTGTGTGTGTGTGTGTGTGTGTGTGTACAGCCTCTGTGGGGCTTGTGTGCGTCTGTGTGGTTGCAGAACGTCAGTGTGTGTGTGTGTGTGTGTGTGTGTGTGTGTACAGCCTCTGTGGGGCTTGTGTGCGTCTGTGTGGTTGCAGAAGGTCAGTGTGTGCGTGTGTGCGTGTGTGTGTGTGCATCTGTGTGGTTGCAGAACGTGAGTGTGTGCGTGTGTGTGTGTGTGTGTGCGCGTCTGTGTGGTTGCAGAACGTTGAGTGTGTGTGTGTGTGTGTGTGTGTGTGTGTGTGTGGTTGCAGAACGTGAGTGTGTGTGTGTGTGTCTGTGTGTGTGTGTGCGTCTGTGTGGTTGCAGAACGTGAGTGTGTGCGTGTGTGTGTGTGTGTGTGTGTGCGTCTGTGTGGTTGCAGAACGTGAGTGTGTGCGTGGGTGGTTCACTGTGATGTTGCACATGAGTGTAAACGGTCCATCACTGCTTCTAAATCCTGTTTAAATTAGACTGTCTTCTACACAGCACACGGAGGACTCACACACACACACACACACACACACACACACACACACACACAGTCACACCCACGCACACACGGGCGGCTGCGCGGGTTCGAGTGCTCCTTGGCAGGTTGGAGAGGGATAAACACTCCTGTTCGGAGCAGACATGTCTTAATGTCTTTAACGCAGTTTAAAGGAGTGAGCTGGTAATCCCCCTCACCCTCCCCCTCACCCTCCCCCTCACCCTCCCTGCCTCCCCCCCCACCCCCCCGCACGGACAAAACTGAAGCAGAGCAGCCATAAATTCACGCAAACAAGCGCACACACGCAGCCGAGCCCCGCTTCTGTCCTCGCCGAGCCTCGGCGGGGATAAAACGAGACAAAGGGAGCAGCAGTCTTTCACAAGTGACAGGCCCACATCAGCAGATATTAACTTATATGTATATAATAAAGTATATATATATATATATATATATATATATACTTTATTAATCCCCCGGGGGGGGGGGACTCTGCCCTGCATCCTAGCTGGGTAGCTAAGAGCAGTGGGCACGCGCCGTGCAGCACCCGGGGGACCAACTCCGGTTCATTTTTTCCATCGCCTTGCTCAAGGGCACAGGCAGGAGTATTAACCCTAACGTGCATGTCTTTTTGATGGTGGGAGGAAACCCGCCACTGGCACGGGGAGAACATGCAAACTCCACACAGCAAGGACCTGGGACGGCCCCGGGGGTTCGAACCCAGGACCTTCCTGCTGGGCCCCCGTGCCACCCTGACATGGTGACGTTAAACGGTCCAATCTGTTGAGTTTATTTAGAACTGGGGCGTTTGTCAGGTTCCTTATTTAGTGGGAGGGAACGATGCACGGTTGGAGACACGGGTTCACCTGAAGACCCCTCACAGGTACACAGCACACAGGTGAGGAGGTGGGCCCAGGCCACACCCATGTGTGCACACTCACACATACTTTGAGTGTGTGCCATTAGTGGTTTTGTGGACACTCAAGAATGGCGAGCACACAGGGCATCCAGGTAGCGGAGCGGTCTATTCCCTTTCCTACCAACACGGGGCTCGCCGGTTCGAATCCCCGTGTTACCGCCTTGGTCGAGCATCCCTACAGACACAATTGGCCGTGTCTGCGGGTGGGAAGCCGGATGTGGGTATGTGTCCTGGTCGCTGCACTAGCGCCTCCTCTGGTCGGTCGGGGTGCCTGTTCAAGGGGGGGGGACTGGGAGGAATGGCGTGATCCTCCCACGCGCTACGCCCCCCCCCCTGGCGAAACTCCTCACGGTCAGGTGAAAAGCAGCGGCTGGCGACTCCACATGTACGGGAGGAGGCGTGTGGTAGTCTGCAGCCCTCCCCGGATCAGCAGAGGGGGTGGAGCAATGGGCCAATTGGGGAGAAAAGGGGGGGGGGTAAAAAAAATGGCCACCATACAATCCCAAGATATCCCTCTCTTCAGTAATACTTGATGCTCTGAAAGCACGCCATCCCCGCACTCCACCGCGTGCACGCACGCACGCGCACGCACGTGCCCGCACGCAGGCCGGAAAGAGGCTCGGTATGTGCCCCGGATGAAAGATAAGCCGAGCTCGTCCTCCGCGTGCCGGCAACCACGGCGGCCACGCTACGATCTGCGAAGCTTCACGCGAACACGAGCACGTCTTCCCTAAGACCCTCCACCGGGACCTCGGCTCATCACGTGCGGCCCCCCAATTAGGGCGTTTGGCACGAGGAGCCGAGCTGACGCAAGAAGGAGCAGCCATTTAATTAACACTTCTAATCGCGCCTCGGTTTGGCGGCGGCTTCATCCGTCACTGATCGAGGCGTGATGATGAGGGTAATGGCGCCGGGACAGTTGACCGCTTAGCGCACAGGGACGGCGAGGGTGGAGGCGGACTCCTGCTCCCCGAGGAGCAGCCGCCTGTGACTGGGGATAAATAGGGGCTGTGCATGCGGGTGGGTGTGTGTGTGTGTGTGTGTGTATGTGTGTGTTCGCATTACAAACCAACCTGCACATGATTTTTATTAGACCCCCCCCCCATTTTCTCCCCAATTGTATCCGGTCAATTACCCCGCTCTTCCGAGCCGTCCCGGCCGCTGCTCCGCCCCCTCTGCCGATCCGGGGAGGGCTGCAGACTACCACATGCCTCCTCCCATACATGTGGAGTCGCCAGCCGCTTCTTTTCACCTGACAGTGAGGAGTTTCGCCAGGGGGACGTAGCACGTGGGAGGATCACGCTATCCCCCCCCCCGAACTGGCGCACCGACCGACCAGAGTGCAGCGACCAGGACACACACCCACACCCGGCTTCCCAGCCGCAGACACGGCCAAGTTGTGTCTGTAGGGACGCAGGACCAAGCCGGAGGTAACGCGGGGATTCGAACCGGCGATCCCCGGGTTTGGTAGGCAGCGGGACAGACCGCCACGCCACCCGGACGCCGTGCACATGGAACTCCTGACAGAGCTGCATCCCTGCGCATGCGGACTCCCCCCTTCGCTTCGAGTCTCTTCTCAGTTAACGGCGGCTTGACCTCGTGAGTTCACGCACACGCAACCCGCCGCGTGCGTCCAGCGCCACCCGTGACCTTCCGAGCGGGTGGAGACAGACGCGTTCTGAACAGCAGCATGTTCCGAGAAGCTCGCGACTCTGCACCGCCGCCTCCACCATAAATGATTGGGTCGAGTCCCCGAGCCCCGGGCTGGTAAGTGGTTGTGCGTGTCGCGCTGTTGGTTCGAGCCCCGTGGTTTCTATTATAATAATGTGACATGAAGGATGTTCGCTCGCTTTACTGGGAACAAAGTGTAAAAGGCGTGTGGCGTGGAGACGCGGGGGCAGGACCACAACCAAACGGGCGCGCGCGCGAGCACGGGCGCGCGAGCACGCGAGCGCACAAAACTGAAAAAGATCCAATTTCAGGTCTATTATATTCACACGACGTTATTCTGCTTCAGCGAGCTCACAGCTAAGTCACCCCCCCTCCTCCTCCCCCCCCGCTTTTTTCTTTTTTGTCAACTATTTTTTTTTTTTGCCCTAAAATTTCCTCTCCTGCACTTCCCTCCCTTTTCTCCTTCTTCTCTTACCAAATAAGCTTAACCATCCAAGGACAAGTAAGGGAAACGGGGGCTATTCATTTATGGCGTTAATGAATATTCCAGAACACGGCAAAGCGTTCCTCATTACGGCGGCGGTTCCAGAGCCGCCGCCGCCGTGTGCCGCCCGCCGCCGTCCAGGGCAGAAGATGGAATTGGCCGAGAGGAGATAACAGCTGTTAGATGGTGGAGACAAAACCTGCAAATACAGACAGAGCGAGAAAGGCTCCCAGAGATCTAAAAGCCATTAACTCCGGCGCTGGCTGGGAGGAACGGGCTCTGTGATGGCCTATTTCTGTAGGCTCTGTGTCTCATCGGGGGCTCTCACCCCAGACTCCATGTTGTGTGATTTATTTGGCTACCAAGTTTTTTGGGGGTTGTTTTTTTTTTTTTTTACAACCCGCTGCGCCATGCGTGTGAGTGTATATGTGCGAGCGCGCGCGCGCCTGCTTGAGCACGCCACCTGGCTCGTCTACGCGCGTTCCATCACCCAGAAGCCTCGAGCTCGGTTGTCATGGAGATGGGACACAGGTGCTCCCGACGGCTCCCACGGCGCTTGTGACGTCACCGCGGAACAGGAAGAGGAACTAGGTCTGCCCTCAATTCCGCAGCATGGAGGACTCGGCCAAAAAACCATCGATACGGCCCAAAAGTTTACTTTAGCGGATTTCTGGGTCACAAATCCATGTCACGGTATTCGGTAGGTTTACAAAACCCCATTTCGCTGTGCAAGGGGAAAAAAAGAAAAGGCAAGCTAGTGGGGCATAACATTCACGGCTCCAGCCAAAGACTCACACATAACGTCCCAGAGGAGCGACTTCTGCTGGCAGGTACAACTGTTCACTTTCCACAACGCTGGCTGACTCCTGCAGACTGCTCTCTGGCACAAAATGGCCACCGCGGATCACGCACGTGCCGACTTGAAGGCTGGCGGAGGGCGAAAAGGAGGCCGCAGCCATGAAATACGAGCTCTGCCACGTGATTCAAATAAATAGATGTAAACTACTAACACGACCCGTTAGCCCCCTAGCTAACGGGTCCGACCCTTTAGCCGAGCGGTTAGTGACGTCGCCTTGTGGTACAGTACACCCCGTATCAAATCCCGCACCGGGCAAGAAAATAACCGGTTACATTGGTGGCAGCGGTGGGATCCGGAAGTGCGCAGATCCTCAGAAGTCTCTTCGGAGCGCGGGAAGAACAAAGCGCGAGGGCGCGCTTCCGGGGGAGGGTGACGACTGTAAACTACTAATAAGACACGTTAGCCGAGCGGTTAGTGACGTCGCCTTGGGGTGCAGTACACCTCGTATCGAATCCCGCACCGGGCAAGAAAATAACCGGTTACATAGATATGGGCTATTCTGCCCAGAACCGCTTCAGGAAAAACCCGAGTACTGCGGCGTTTCATACATAAAATAATGTATAAACAACCATAAAAGAAATGCAGCGCAGTGTCTCACATGCAACACCCACACAAACGTTAAAACGAGTTACTTATCTGGAATGCGGAGTGTAGCGGCTAGAAAGGCAATTACAAAGGCAACAGCTTCAGCCAGACACCCCCCCCCCAGCTATAGAGGAGGACCGCTGCTATGACGTCATTTATGAAATAGCTGTGACGGAAAGAGTCACCTTCTCCGCGAGGCTTCAGGGAGCTAAATTGGAGGAAATGTGGCAGAAGTGGAAATTGTATATTTCCCCGAAACGTCCTTCTTTTGTTTGTGTAAGTATGGTTTTTGTATGTTTTCCTTCCCTTTTTTTCTTCTTCTTTTACCTAAAATGGAAAAACACCCCGTGCTCTGTTTCTGTGTTCCATAATTACGCTGCAAAAAGCAGAAAAGATGGATCACTTTGTAAAAGTATCTCCCTAAAGACGATTATGTAAAATGCTGTTAATGGGATTCCATATAAAGGAAAAATGTACAAAAAATGTTGTGGGAGATAGGAATTTCTAATGTATTTTAAATGAGAGCTCCCTCTAGAATGTTTAATGTGTAATTTCCTGCTAGGCTCAAGTTAACCTTACTAACCAACAATATCTAGCTAGCTAGCTAGGCTATTAGGACTGTGTATTGGTGAGAATCTGGCAATTCGGTATGTATCACGATACAGGGGTTACGATTTAATATATCGCGATATATTGCGATTACATAGGCCTGTGTTCTTTGTGCTTATTCTTGTCTCAGTTTACGTTGTTGCGTTGGATTGGAAGAGTCAAATGGCTGAAGATAGATCACAACACTGCCATCTAGCGGCCATGGCGTTACACACAACACAAAATATTTGTCACAAACACTAACATGTAAACAATCAAAAATCGATATAGTGGTTTTGAGAATCGACACAGCATCACAACAGATAATATCGCAATACTCGAGTGTATCGATATTGTCTTACATCCCTACTATTCATCTATCTATCTATCTATCTATATCTATCTATATCGATCTATGTAACTCCTACACACACACACACACACCCACACACACACACACACACACACAGAAGGCGCTTGGCAGACCAGGAACTGTGGGGTTAATCACCAAATGTCATTCAGTCTGGACTCCGAGACAGGAAATGAGCTGCTGTGTCCACCAATCACTTGAGATAATAGAAAGATTTATAGGAATGAGGCTGCCACTGCATTTCCAACCCTAATTAATTCTCTCGCTCTCTCTCTCTCTCTCGTGTGTGTGTGTGTTTGTGTGTGCGTGCGTGCGTGTGTGTGTGTGTGTGTGTGTGTGCGTGCACGCACATGTGGGGTAATTTAAGAGTCTCTACGTGCACGTATACGTGAATGTAGGTGTAAAGTATTTATTTCGTCTGGTATGGGAGGTTTTAACCCCGACTCATGCGTCCCTCGTTGCAAAGTGGTGTTAGACATGTGGGCCGGGCGAGACCAGAGACCTACACATAAGGCAGCCACGCCAAACCAGATGGCCAACGGCGTAGTGGCCCTACTTTGTGTCAACCTCGCTGCTAATTAGCATGTTTACATTGGGCCATGTGTGCCTGTATGTGAGTGTAAGGGCTCCCTAAATAAATAAGCGGAGAGATTACAAGAGGCGTTAGTCGATGCCGCAGCGCCGCAGCTTTTGCGCCGCCATATCGCCAAAGTGTCCCGATTGTGAAAGCGGAGCTTGAAATATATCCGAACTGACGTAACTCGCAAGCGACGCGTCCTTCTTGCATTATTTATTTGCACGTTGTTCTGGGACGAAACGTGCATTTTCACTTCAACCGCTATATTTTTCCAAGCCATACCGAAAGTGGAAACAGGACATGCTTCGGGAGGAGAGGGGCTACTGTGTTCACAGACGAGGTGCAGCAAAATTGCCATGATTATGTGTGTGCGCGGTAAAGTGATCCCTACGTTTCCCGGGAAGCTCCGTTTGCAGCGGCAGGCAAAATGCACAGCAAAAACAAAGCCTCTCGCCATCGGTCTGAAGGCCGCCTGAGCCGTTCTCCACCTAGCCAGCACGCCGTGCAGACTACCACACGCCTCCTCCGATACATGTGGAGTCGCCGGTCGCCTCTTTTCACCTGACAGTGAGGAGTTTCGCCATGGGGGCGTAGGGCGTGGGAGGATCACGCTATTCCCCCCCAGTTCCCCCCTCCCCCTCGAACAGGAGCCCCGGCCGATCGGAGGAGGCGCTAGTGCAGCGACCAGGACATATACCCACATGCGGCTTCCCACCCGCCCTTGTTGTAGTCGAGTCACTAAACCTCGAGTCCGAGTCGAGTGTCGAGTCCCCAGTGTTCCAGTCTGAGTCCAAGTCCCCAAAGAAGAGTCCGAGTCAAGTCCGAGTCAAGTCCGAGTCAAGTCCCCAAAGAAGAGTCCGAGTCAAGTCCCCATTATCTGAGTCCGCGCCCGAGTCATCAAGGTTGAGTCCGGGTCGGGTTTCAAGATGGGCTCCGGTGCTCCACTCTGGCACTGTAAAACAGCTGACATACAAATAAGAAAGGTCGACATGAAACAAAATGACACAGCTGTCGCCACTTCAAAGGGAGTTTGTTTACTTGGTAACACAACAGCCAAACAAATGCACTCGCAAGCATGTGCACACACACCAGTGTTGTAGTCGAGTCACTAAACCTCGAGTCCAGTGTCGAGTCCCCAGTCTTCGAGTCCGAGTCATCAGTGCTCAACTCCAAGTCGAGTCACGAGGCCTGAAAATCAGGACTCGAGTCCGAGTCCTGGACTCGAGTACTACAACACTGCCACCTGCAGACACGGCTGTTGTGTCTGGAGGCGACGCCTGACCGAGCCGGAAGTAACACGGGGATTCGAACCGGCGATCCCCGTGTTGGTAGGAAACGGCATAGACCGCCACGCCACCCGGATGCCGTCTGCGGTACAATTCTTGACAACCGCTCTGCTGGAACGTCACCATCACCAGGGTGACCCAGCTTTAGAAGTAACCAAACCGGGTTTTTCCTGGGTGGAGAAGATGCTACATCTTCATACATGGATTGACGATGACTATAAACGTCTGTAACTAAAGTCTCATTGGACGCCGGCGATCCCGGGTTTCTCTGCCCACCTTTATAATAGCCATTCAGTGACGGTCACATCCCCCTTCATCTCCTCATGTCCAAAATTGCTGCCCTCAATTTCCCCATGGGGGGGGACCGGGCCCTTTCGCCTATCAGTCATCAGCCCTCTCCCCTTTTTAGCCCATCCGTTTACTCTTACATGACACGCTCCCGTCTGTCTTTCTCTGCACCCCCCCCCCATTTCTGTATCTCACCCCTCCCCGTCGGTTTCTTTCTCCTTCAGTGCATCGCTCTAACTCATTCTTATGCCTTTAGTTCCCCCCCTCGCCCCGTCCCCCCGTCCTCTCCGCTACACCGCCGTGTGTCAGGTAACAAGACGCCGCTATGGCGAACCGCAGGGGAGTTCACCGAGGGCTCAGTAAATCTCTCCCACAGTCAGAACCAGCCCGGTTGGGCAACCAGCCAGCAGGGCCTGTTTTATTTGCCGTAATGGCTTCCTCGTGGCAAAATATCTACTTGGGGAAAGACGGCTGGCGTGTTTGAGTTATATATGTCAAAGATGAGCAGCTATAACTTGTAACTACAGACATCTTGGTCTGCTCATCATAGATCTTCCATTATGTGTGCGTGCGTGTGTGTGTGTGTGCGTATTTGTTTTGTGACAGTGTGCCTCCCCTCTCAATACATCTTCTGTAGTGGCTTGGCAACAAGACAGGGCACTCCCACCCCCACCCCCCCCCACCCCGCCTCCTTTAGGATGGGGGACGAGGGTGTAAATCAAAGCCTATTTGGCTCCCTGCCACTGATCCGTCAGCTCACCCCGTCCCGGGAGCATCCACCGAACAGAATCCCACGTCACTCAAACCGGGCCCCGCGGCTCTTCCGGGCCGCTGCCGAGTCCCCTCCCTCCCTCCGCCGGCGGCGAGAGTCAAGACAATGCTCTCACCCCCATGCAGAGGCTTTAGACGGCGGCAGCGGCGGCGGCGTCCCCCCCCCCCCAATGAATTTGACGCATACAATTCCATCTCTCTTCCCTTTCGGGCCCTCCGACGGGCCTGTCAAGAGAACTTCCCCCGGATCAAAAGCCCAGATGGCTGCAGTCAACAGGGGCAAGAGGGAGCGCCTCCGCCTCCAACGCTGAAACAGTACCAGATGACACGGAGCACACTGGGATCACATCCGCATCGCGTTACGAGAACATGGGGATAGACTCACGCAGGGTCCAAAAGAAATCTGATGTTCGGGGGAGGGGGAGGGGGAGGGGGGTAAAGCCGGGAAAAAGATTTTTTTTTTTTCATAAACGATACCTGCTGCTCTCCCCTCACAATTTCCCCCCCCCCCCTTTTTCTCCCCCGATTGCATCCAGCCGATCACCCCGCTCTTCCGAGCCGACCCGGTCGCTGCTCCACCCTCCTCTGCCGATCCGGGGAGGGGCTGCAGACCACCACGCGCCTCCTCTGATACATGTGGAGTCGCCAGCCGCTTCTCTTCACCTGACAGTGAGGAGTTTCGCCAGGGGGACGTAGTGCGCGTGGGAGGATCACGCCAATCCCCCCCCCTCCCCCCCGAACAGGTGCCCCGACCGACCGGAGGAGGCGACCAGGACACACACCCACATCTGGCTTCCCACCTGCAGACACGGCCAATTGCGTCTGTAGGGACGCCCGACCAAGCCGGAGGCAACACGGGGATTCGAACCGCCGCCCCCCCCCCCCCGTGTTGGTAGGCAACGGAACGGACCGCCACGCCACCCGGACGCCTCCGCCTCAAACACTGAAATAGTACCAGATGACACAGAATATACCGGGGGTCAAGTTTGCATCGTGTTACAAGAACAGGGATAGACTCACGCAAGGGCCAAAAGAAATCTGATGTTCGGGGGCGGGGGGAGGGGGGGAGGGGGGAGGGGGGGAGGAAACGAGAGAGAAAATAAAGCCAGAAAAAATGTTTTGTTCTTTTCCATAAACGATACCTGCTGCTCTCTCCTCACAATTGCTTTTACAGAGAAAGCATCGGCCTCTTTGTTTTTCAGCATGTGTGTGTGTGTGTGTGTGTGTGTGTGTGTGTGTGTGTGTGTGTGTGTGTGTGTGTGTCTTTCTTGCCATGGCCAAGACACTGGAATAGTTGTCTAGAGTGTTTGATGATAAAGTGTTGTGTCTTCATACCACCGAACTCCCTGTACCTCCATAGTAGGACGGGCAGATAGATGCCGTGGTAGCACCACCTACCTTCTTGGTCACGAACTCTGCTCCCCCCATAGACAGCTATGTACTGGCCCTCTCTCTCTCTCTCTCTCTCTCTCTGTTCCACTGGCCACAGCCTTTCTGCCACCTTTGCAGAGGTTTTCCAAGGTGTGACTGGCAATCGCACGGCGTCACATCTGACTGCCCGCAGACGGAGACTCAGTTTTCTCTCGCCGTTTTCTCACGTTCTCAGAGAACTGAATACGGCCAAGCGCCGAGGCTCAAGCCGGCAGTGCACGCTGCAGATCGATGAAACGAGAGAGACTACGGAGGTGCTGTGTGCAGCGAGCGACTCGAGGTAAACGCCGGGGACTGGGACACCGCACAGAACTCACAGGCCTCTCTGGTATCACCACCGGGACAGTCGTCCGGTTTAGACAGAGCCCTCTTTCTGGAGCGCAGGAGCTGTACTTTGTTGTCACAAGTTCTTCCGAGCATCAAAAGAATCAAATCCTGTGATGCAAGAGGAGCTAATGGGCACACACACACACACACACACACACACTCGGGACAGCGCAGACATCTGTGATCAGCAGCAGTCAGATGGATCTGCTTGAATTAGCATTGAAAGGTAGCAAGCCCACCACGACCAAGTCTCATTTGCACAGGGGGAGAGAGAGACAGACAGGGGTAAAGGAGAGAGAGAGCGAGAGAGAGAGAGACAGCAAGAGAGAGAGAGAGAGAGAGAGAGAGCAAGAGAGAGAGAGACAGCAAGAGAAAGCGAGAGAGCGACAGAGAGAGAGCAAGAGAGGGAGAGAGAGAGCAAGAGAGAGGGCGAGAGAGAGAGGGAGAGAGAGAAAGAGAGAGAGAGAGAGAGAGAGGGAGAGAGAGGAAGAGAGAGGGAGAGAGAGAGAGAGAGCAAGAGAGAGGGAGAGAGAGAGAGGAAGAGAGAGGGAGAGAGAGAGAGAGAGAGCAAGAGAGAGAGAGAGAGAGAGCAAGAGAGAGAGAGCAGAGACAGAGAGAGAGCAAGAGAGAGGGAGAGAGAGAGCAAGAGAGAGAGAGAGCACGAGAGAGGGCGAGAGAGAGCAAGAGAGAGGGCGAGAGAGAGAGAGAGCAAGAGAAAGCGAGAGAGCGACAGAGAGAGAGCAAGAGAGGGAGAGAGAGAGCAAGAGAGAGAGAGAGCGAGAGAGAGGGAGACAGCAAGAGAGAAGAGAGAGAGCAAAAGAGAGAGAGAGAGAGAGCAAGAGAGAAAGAGAGAGAGAGAGCAAGAGAGAAGAGAGAGAGAGAGAGAGCAAGAGAGAGGGAGAGAGAGAGAGCAAGAGAGAGGGAGAGAGAGAAAGAGAGCAAGAGAGAGGGAGAGAGAGAGAGCAAGAGAGAGAGAGAGAGAGCAAGAGAGAGGGAGAGAGAGAGAGAGAGAGAGAGAGCGAGAGAGAGAGAGAGAGAGAGAGAGAGAGAGAGCGAGCAAGAGAGAGAGAGAGCGAGAGAGAGAGCAAGAGAGAGAGAGAGAGAGAGAGAGAATGGCATTAAGAGTTTTTTTTATACTTTGGCTCCTGACAGTGCAAAATCCTCACGTCTCCAATTTACTTATAAAAGGGCAGAAAGTGACTGCACTGAAAGATGGAGAGCGAGTTAGAGAATAAAAGATGGAGAGCGAGTTAGAGAAGAAGGGAAGGATGAGAAGAAAGTAGACAGAAATCAGCGTAAAAGGAGACGAGGGGAAGCCAAATGAGCGAGGAAAACAGGGAGCTCATTAAACTCCTTTCTGCCAATAAACGCTTGGCTCGCTTGGCCATCCTTTCATCCTGTCATTGTTCAATCCACCTATACACACACACATATATAAACACCACACACACACACACACACACACACATATATAAACACCACACACACACACACAGGATGACCTATTGACACATGCAAGGACATCACAACAGTTTGTCGAGCAAAAACCCAAACACCCAAACCATCTAAACCGTTTTGTTTTTTTCAGCTTGTTTTTGAACTGCCACTCAAATTAACTGCCCCTGTAAGTCTCCGTGGGGGCAAATGGGCAGGTGACGGTGCAGGTAAGGGATCGGGAAGGTTATTTAACAAACGACTCAAGCCTAGTCTAACTAATAGTTACTGTAGTTGCTGTGAATGAAAAAAAAAAACATTATTTGTTTGACGAGCAGCGGCTCAAACATTAGAAATAATAAATAAATAAATATATGTATATATGCATACATACGTATGCACAGCAAACACCGCAGAAAGCAAAAACAGCCTCCTTTCACCCCCCCCCCTCCTCTGTTTGCTAGCCATCTTCAAAGACGGGGCTAAAACGGGCAAAGCCTTTCTGAGATAAACACTAGAACTGGAGCCGGGCCCAGGCCCGGTTCCCTCCGCCGCTCTCGTTCCTGGTTTGAGGTTCAGAATGACTCGGAGGCAAAAGAACGGGATCGGGGGCGGGGGCGGGGGGGGGGAGAGGGTCGGATCCTAAAGGGAAGGAAGCAAATATCGTAGCATTAAGCCTCCGCTATATCTGTACATCCATGCCTTCCCCGGAGGCCCGACAGCAGGGCTAATTTAGGAAGCACGGGCCCCCTGTCAGCTGTCATTAGCGTGCACCCTCACAAACACACACACACACACATACACACGCACACGCACTGACACACTCCCAAGCTAAATCCAGAAACGTGGGCAACTTTCGGCAGTCATCATCTGTGAGCGCTCAGACGTCCAACACGTTACACAACCCGGCACTTTGATGGATGGATGGAGGGAGAGCGAGACTGTGACTTAATGACTGATGAAGGCTCGCTAGCAGAACAGTACAACTAAAAACAACGAAGAAAACAAAATATCCCCCCCCCGTTTCCCCAAGTCAAGGGAAGAGCCTCTGTTATTACTAGTGCAGGGCCCGTTCCACATGGGCCCGTTCAGAACGGGCCTGTTCGGAACGGGCCGACTGCCTGGCCTCCGGTATTGCTGCTTGCGGCTTTCCCGAGCGCCGCTCATCCAAACCCCTTCACCCCGGACACTGCACTCCCCTGCCAGGTGTGAAGTCGATCGGATGAGCGGATGTCGAGAAAATCGAAGGACGGAGACGCAGACAGACAGGGACTCATTCCACATTAGATTAGATGTGTATTCAAGGACCTCGGGAACACAGGAAACAACAAGAGGGCTGGCACAATATCTGCCGCCGCCGGTGAGGAACTGGACTGTTTTAATGCTAACACAGTTACTGGATTCATAGAATAACCAAGTCGATCAACGAAGGATCAATTGATTATCCATCGGTTATCCACGCCGCTTACCCTGCTCTCGGGGTCGCGGGGATGCCAGAGCCTGTCCCAGCAGTCACCGGGCAGCAGGCGGGGAGACGCCCTGGACAGGCCGCCAGGCCATCACGGGGCCAACTGTCTCTCACACACACACACACACACACACACACACACACACACACACACACACACACACACACACACACACACACACACACACACACACATCACAGGGCCAATCAACTGACTATAATTTTGGTAATCGATTAATTGTTTTAGTCATTCATCAGCTGCCAAGATTTACTTGCCTTGCCAAGCTATATAATTTATTCATGATAAAATGAATATTTTAGGGGGTTTTTTTGGCTGCTGGTCAGACTACATAAATAATTTAAGGCATCACATCAGGTTCTGGGAACTTTTGATGGGTATCTGTTTTGTTTATTACATTTTATAGGCTAAATGAATAATTGATTAATCGAAAATAATAATCATTGATAATAAAAGAAAATCGTTAGTTGCCCCCCAATGTACAGCATATCTATTGTTGACTATGGAAGGTCAGCCCGTACACACAAACACTCTCTCTCTCTTTCTTTCTCTCTCTCTCTCGTTAAGTAAAGAAATACCCTTACCTAAACAAAAACACTCACTCACACACACACATACACACACACGCACACACACACACACAAATCTCAGTGAGAGCGAAAGAGACCAGGGGGTACTTTATTTTCTTTGCTGCTCTCAATCTCAGATAATCAAAACCAGGTGTGCCGCGACGAGGAGGCCTTTGAAAGCAGGGACATATTTATGCCAATCTCTGGGGGCTGCAACGGCCCACCCTGCCACACACCCACGAGTCCCCATCCACTTCGGTGGGTCACAAGCCCCTTTGTGTGAGATCAATCCTTCGGTAGGAGGATCAAAGTCACTTTTACACTGATCAAATGATTCTGGCGAACATAAAGGAGCGGTTGCTACCCCCCCCCCGCCTGCAGTCACCCGGTACTCCTGTTCTTGCAACAAAACAAAAAAAAAAAGATGCTCATTTTCAGAACTTTTCAAAAAAAAAAAATTGTATGCAAAATTCACTTAAGCAGACTGCCAGATTTCCATTTAATCACATTTCTGCACATTACTCCACATTGGGTTATAGGACACAACCAAGGTTTATCACGGAAACGCATTAGCATTTCACAACACATTAGCATACCCCCGGGGACTCGCGGCGATATAGATTATGTGTAACCGCATGCATCTAGATGATACTCTGTCTCCGATTGCGCACAACACGCCGTCGCTACAACCTGCCCTTCCCCCTGTCCTCTTACACGCACACGTACATGTACACGTGTATATACACACACACACACACACACACACACACACACACACACACACACACACACAAAGGCATACACACACATCTTGTTGCAGTGAAGCAAAGTCTTAGCCCCCGCTGTGTAGCAGGTGCCATAATTTCATTCCCCCCCCCCACACCCCACACACCCCCCCACGCAAATCGAGGCCCACTCACACAAACACATGCATGTCTTGAAGACAGAGCTGTGAAGCTGAGGTGACAGGTCTCTGGTTCTACGCCATCTTCAGCAAATGTAGTGCTAATTGCCCCATCCCCACTATTGGGGACCAGCATGGCACCAACATGGCGTCCATATGGTGCCCAAAGATGGAGCCTTCTCCAGCCCGCAATAGGCACATCGGCGGTGCATCACAAGGAGGCTAGCTCTGGATTGAGCCTAAAGGGTAAGACAACTGACCAGTCGTTATTATCATTAGAAATAGTTTGACAAATCTTTTGTGCAAAGACACACACACACACACACACACACACACACACACACGAACTTAAATAAGAAAATGAGATCTGCTTCCATAACCCCTCCCCGCATGACTTCCATGGTGTTGTGCCATTATGTTGGCTCTGGCAGGGCTATTTCCTCCCCCAGTTAGCCTGTCATCGGGGACATTGTACCGTCTGGGAGCAGGCTTAAATGGGGCCTTTTCAGGTACTTTCATGGAAGAATGAAGAGGATATTCATATCACATTTCAGTTTTCCTATCAGCGAGCACATGTTTGGACCAACACACACACATGAACCTCTACTCTCTCCCAGATTGTTTCTCTCCCTCTGACACACACACACACTTCCTCCACTGACCCAAACGAGGCAAGTCAAGCACATTCCTGCTCCAAGCGATTTCCTCCATCTTCTCCCAGCAGACAGGATCCCATTACAAGTGCCTGGCTCTTATCTCTCTCCGAGGCAGCAGCCAACAAAATAATACACATTGCACAGGGAATGTCATAATCACTGCTATAAGGCATTCTACATTTTTTGGGGGGGAAAAAATATACAAACAAATAATTTCCGAGTCCGCCACCACGAGGCTACGAGGCACCAGCAGCCTATTACACACGATTGTCCCAAAAAAAAAAAAACTAGCTTCATTAGCGTTCATCGCTAATGCATGGCCAACAGAAAAGCCCAGAGTCCAGATTTCTTAAAGGATTTGCCAGGCTGCAGCAGTCTCCTTTAATTGGACTCTGACAGGCCCATCTTGTGATTATTGGCAATTATTTGTCAATTAGCAAAATGCTGATGTCACCAGGATGTAAAAAGGCAAAGCAATCAGGAGCAGTTAGAGCGGAAACGGCAGCCCATACTAATGACCCGATCCACAAATCAACTCACAAAAGGAAGAAGACGCCGATTCTCCCGCTCCGAGCGGGCTGCCGCTGGGCCTGCGTGTGAGCAGCACGTGGTAGCGGTTTTGGACCTGTGGCTGATTTTCGGTAGGATCTGCAGGTCTTTCTGCGGAGCGGCCCTGTCAACATCGCTCCACGTCTACACTTCCTCACGAGTTTCTGGGGACCCTATCTAGGGTAGCGCCGCCGCATCGGAATGACCTTGAGAGAAACACAGTTAACCCCCCCCACCCCCCTAGCGGGATGCTCCATTTCTTGATGTGCTGTTGAATCTGAACAGGCAACTCATCTGCTCTGACGGAATTTTGATAAATGCTGTATTAGAAGTGGCGGCGTCCGGGGGTCCCACGTGGGGGTTCGGACAGAAAGCACAGCACAAGGAGACTAGTACAGTCAAATTGAAGTCAGACATGGGTCAAACAGTATGTTTTACCAGATGGGAGGTCCTTGTCACATGGGACACTGAAATGGGTGCCAGGAAGTTTGGAAAATCATGGAAAGGTCGGCGTGGCACATTTTAGTGTAATCGACAATTTACCTGATGTTACTTGAGCTGCGATACACATATCCTAGAACCTACATGACCTTTGACTGATTGGGGTAAAAGAGCCCTTGTAGAACTGGGCAATATGGAAAATATTATCATGATAATCATAGAAAATTTTACACACCATCTGTGACGATCATGATAATATTTTGGAATTTCTTCTGGAGGCTCATAGTGGCCCAACACCTTACTGAGACACTTTATGTTGGGGTTTTTTGGGGGGGGGATTTTCCCGCCTTTTTCTCCCCAATTGTACTTGGTCAATTACCCCACTCTTCCGAGCCGTCTCAGTCGCTGCTCCACCCCCTCTGCCGATCCGGGGAGGGCTGCAGACTACCACATGCCTCCTCCGATACATGTGGAGTCGCCAGCCGCTTCTTTTCACCTGACAGTGAAGCGTTTCGCCAGGGGGACAGATCACGCTATTCCCCCTCCTCCCTGAACAGGTGCCCCGACCGACCAGAGGAGGCGCCTGTTCAGCGACCAGGACACATACCCACATCCGGCATGCCACCCGTAGACACGGCCAACTCTGTCTGTAGGGACGCCCGACCAACCCGGAGGCAGCACAGGGATTCGAACCAGCGATCCCCGCGTTGGTAAGCAACAGAATAGACCACCACGCTACCCGGATGCTCCCTAGACCTCATTTCTTGAGAAATTTAGGCAAGAGATTCTCATTTATTGTAATTTAAAGAACTAAACCGTGCATCACAATATGACAATATCCAAACGTTATTCTGATAAAACACCACTGAATGACGATAATATTAACTAATATATATAATAATATTGACATTATTGCCCCCCCCCCCGAGTTCCCCGTTTGTTTTTGCGGCTACGTTTGCTAGCTCTCGTTGAGTTCCGCAGCATTCCTACATGGGACGAACCCCTTCTCGTTTGCCTTGTTAGACGCTCGCAAGCACACAAGGAGGCACATACGGGATGACAAATCTTCCTCCTATCCGCCAAATGCAACCCAATCCATCATGCCTCACGTTCCCCTCCAAAACAAACAGGGATGCTCACGACGTCTGTCAGTCCCCTCCCTCCCTCCCTCCCTCCCACCCCCCCCATGCAGTGATCCACGATATGATCACAGTGCTCATTTGTCCTCCCTGATTCACAATCAATCTTTAGAGCCAGAAGCAAGAGCGAGAAAGAGGAGAGAGAGGGGGAGAGAGGGGGAGAGAGAGCAGCTCCTTGTTTACATCTGGTCCTTTTTTTCCCCCATTTTTTTCCCTTTCAGAGAGACTTTGACCATCCATCATGTTTTCCCTTTTAGAGGCAGCGGCGTGATGCTTATCAAAAGGAAGTGGATTTCCAAAGCATTACCTGAGCCCGAATTGATCGGGAACATGTGCAGAAATGAAACACACACTTCTCTCCGCCGCCTTGACACCGTCAGCTATCAATAACCGCGAAAAAAGGAGGTATCCTCTTTCGGGCAATCATTGACAGGTGTCTGGAAGGCCTCTCAAAGAAGGCCGAGCCGGTTTCTTTACACGCGCTTGCGTATGCGCGCCCCGACACGCGGACATAAACACACAGACACGCACACGCACACACGCGCGCACATGTGCGTGGCAACCTTGTCAGGAGTCATCAGCATCATATGACCATAACGTTACACATCTGTGCCTCTCCGTTCCACCTTGGGATTTCATGGGTTGGGGCAGGGGGTGCACGAGGAAAGGGCGGGGGGAGCGGGGGGGGGTGCATATCAAGCATTTCTCACAAGCGCTAAAATGTGGTTGCGTTTTTTTTTTTTGGTGGTGGTCCCGTTTGAGACACAGCAAGAGATTATTGAGCTGAGAGAGGACAGGAGGTCTACCCAGCTCTGCTAAAGTAGAGCGAAACATCAACACTGTGCGCGGCACCAGATGGGCTGTTAAGATTTTAATGAAGGCCCTTTATACGTTTAATAACGGCCTCTCTTCGCAGACAGAGTGGGACTCTTTTATGTGTATTTGCCCACGTTCCACTCCACACACAGCGTTGCTAAAAGACCTCCTATCAATCCGTCATCACACACGCGTTCACACACACACACACACACACACACAAAAAGCAAACACGGCAATGCCTTTGACTGCATTAGATGCCGAATAAAAGACACAAAGCAAACATAAGCGTTGGGAGGAAAATCCCAGAAACCTTCACACTCGCACGCACAAACCCGAGTAAACCACTACAAACGTATGACACTGTTCCGGCATTACTCGAACCTGTTTACCGTTGCCGGAGATAGACACGACTAAAGCCTTGGCATGGACAACTGAAAGCCTTCGCTCTGCGACCAGCCTCCCTGCAAGACTCGGCTTGGCCCAGCTACTTATGTCAGGATGACTGTTCTGTGGCTGGTATGCTATTGATGACAGTACCGACAATAACAGGTTGGGGCATCCCAGCTGAAATATCCGGATGGAATCTCTGGCTAGCAGTGAATAAGGAGGTTTACTGGCCCTTAAGTGCATTAACGCTGTCACGATGCCCTTTCACAGAGCTCCCTCACAGAGATCAGCTGAGCTTAATCATAACCATGGGAAAGGTCAGTTTTGATAGAGCGGTTTCAACATGTTAAAATACTTTGCTCTGTATAAAGTGATGCATAACTGGAATATGAGTTTGCAAATACTGCAATGTTTTGTATAAAGTGATGCATAGCTGGAACATGGATTTGCAAATACTGCAATGTTTTGTATAAAGTGATGCATAGCTGGAACATGGATTCGCAAAATACTGCAATGTTTTGTATAAAGTGATGCATAGCTGGAACATGGATTCGCAAAATACTGCAATGTTTTGTATATAGTGATGCATAACTGGAATATGGATTCGCAAAATACTGCAATGCTTGCATATAGTGATGCATAAGTGGAATATGAGTTTGCAAAATACTACAATGTTTTGTATATAGTGATGCATAACTGGAATATGAGTTTGCAAAATACTGCAATGTTTTGTATAAAGTGATGCATAACTGGAACATGGATTTGCAAATGCAATGTTTTGTATAAAGTGATGCATAGCTGGAACATGGATTCGCAAAATACTGCAATGTTTTTATATAGTGATGCATAACTGGAATATGAGTATGCAAAATACTACAATGTTTTGTATATAGTGATGCATAACTGGAATATGGATTCGCAAAATACTGCAATGCTTGCATATAGTGATGCATAACTGGAATATGGGTTTGCAAAATACTGCAATGTTTTGTATAAAGTGATGCATAGCTGGAACATGGATTTGCAAATAATGCAATGTTTTGTATAAAGTGATGCATAACTGGAACATGGATTTGCAAATACTGCAACGTTTTGTATATAGTGATGCATAACTGGAATATGGATTCGCAAAATAATGCAATGCTTGCATATAGTGATGCATAACTGGAATATGAGTTTGCAAAATACTGCAATGTTTTGCATATAGTGATGCATAACTGGAATATGGGTTTGCAAAATACTGCAATGTTTTGTATAAAGTGATGCATAACTGGAACATGGGTTTGCAAAATACTGCAATATTTTGTATAAAGTGATGCATAATTTTAACATGGATTTGCAAAATACTGCAATGTTTTGTATAAAGTGACGCATAACTGGAACATGGATTCGCAAAATACTGCAATGCTTGCATATAGCGATGCATAACTGGAATATGGATTTGCAAAATACTGCAATGTTTTGTATAAAGTGATGCATAACTGGAACATGGATTCACAAAATACTGCAGTTACCAAGTTTTCAAGAGGATAAAAAAAAAAAAGACTGGAAAAACTGGGGAAAAAAATATCGCCATGGCCTGCTACAGCATTGGTGATTTTTTTTTTTTGGTTTAAGGTCATATTTTTTTGGTTTATGGTCAGACACCTCAAGTGCACAAATTGAATCTGTAACTCTCAAAACGGCATAGCTACTTGTGTTTCCACTACCACAGATACTGTTAAACCTGAGGATGAGTATTAATAATGTTGGAGAGGCAGCATGTTCACGAACAGAAATAAGCAGAATACAGCTGATCTCATTTCATCTCAGAAAAATGACAAATAACTGGATTAAATGGACAAGACCCATTGGGCATTCACTGGGAGTCGGTAAAGCCAGGCCTTACATAAAGAGATGCCAAGACGCATTTTGTTGATCACACATATTTTACTGCAGAAGCACACACATGCACGGACCACAATGCAAACAGTCTAAGCCTAGGGATATCTCTGAGGACAGAACACAAGAGAACTGGACTCAGCCAGACCGACACCATCATAAATACATATTACCCTAGCACACACAAACAAATACAAACACACACACACACACACACACATTTCCTCTTATAGGCTAGAGGATTTAGAGTGCACAGATTTCACACAATGCAAAGGCATCAAATCCTAAAGCATTGCTTTGGCAAATCATTTACTCTGCCTAGTAATTTATAGTTGACCAAGCTCTGTGTGTGTGTGTGTGTGTGTGTGTGTGTGTGTGTGTGTGTGTGTGCCCGCCCGCGTGCAGTCTTATTTTCTTGCAGTAACAGAGAGTCAATGTCTGTCAGAAAACAGGAGGAGAATTTCTGTTACACACCAGTGTATGCCAAGGGTACCGACAGGCCTTCTCATCTGAGAATTTGAGGAAATGTTCTTTCAAATTGATATGACAAGGTGAGGAAAAGCATAAATCAGGAGGTAGAGCCCGAACAACAAATCAGTGCGCCGATGTTATCGGCCGATATGAGCTAACTGCCGATAAAGCGGTATCGGCGTTTCTAACAGTCGATAAATGAATTTAAAAAGAAATGGAGAGCCGGAAGATGGATCCTTCCACCATGTTATGAGTATTGTCGTTGTGTAGTTTGCAAACTGGCTGGTGCTAGACTGGTTCAACAGAAGGGACGCTCTGCTGTGAACTCTGCCTCCGATTGGTTAAGCATAGGGTTAGGGTGGGGTTAGGGTGGGGTTAGGGTTAGCAGCTAGCAGCAGGTAATCAGAAGCATGCAAACGCTTTGGTCACACGGAAGTTGGATCTAGAGTTGGTGTTTGATTGGAGCAGAGCGTCCCTCCCGCTGATCCAATCTAGCGCCAACTTTTGCAACTCCACCGCTGGCAACACGTGTTGGGAACGCCACAAATCACAACAACCAGCTGACCCAATCACAGTCGAGCAGAGTAGCCCACGACGGAGATGTGCTCATCGTAGATTGATAATGCATAACTTAAATAATAATAAATATCCCCCACCACTTCTCCTCTTAGCCCGAATAAGCCTGACAGCATTCATGTCAGCCATGCCTGGTTTTGCTGCACTAACGTGAAAGCAGGTGCCGTCAATCAAACTTCAAAACGACGTTCTGCGTTCCGCTGCATGTCCTCCCTCACCACATCCATAAACCTCCTCTTTGGCCTTCCTCTTCTCCTCTTCCCTGGCAGCTCCATATTCAGCATCCTTCTCCCAATATACTCAGCATCTCTCCTCCACACATGTCCAAACCATCTCAATCTTGCCTCTCTTGCTTTGTCTCCAAACCGTCCAACCTGAGCGGTCCCTCTAATATACCCGTTCCTAATCCTGTCCTTCTTCGTTACTCCCAGTGAAAATCTTAGCATCTTCAACTCTGCCACCTCCAGCTCCTCCTCCTGTCTTTTCGTCAGTGCCACTGTCTCCAAACCATATAACATAGCTGGTCTCACAACCATCTTGTAAACTTTCCCTTTAACTCTTGCTGATACCCTTCTGTCGCAAATCACTCCTGACACTCTTCTCCACCCACTCCACCCTGCCTGCACTCTCTTCTTCACCTCTCTACTGCACTCCCCGTTACTTTGGACAGTTGACCCCAAGTATTTAAACTCATATGTCTTTGTCACCTCTACTCCTTGCATCCTCACCATTCCACTCTCCTCTCTCTCATTCACGCATAGTTATTCCGTCTTGCTCCTACTGACTTTCATTCCTCTTCTCTCCAGTGCATACCTCCACCTCTCCAGGCTCTCCTCCACCTGCACCCTACTCTCGCTACAGATCACAATGCCCTCCGCGAACATCATCGTCCATGGAGACTCCTGCCTGATCTTGTCCGTCAACCTGTCCATCACCATTGCAAACAAGAAAGGGCTCAGAGCCGATCCTTGATGTAATCCCACCTCCACCTTGAACCCATCTGTCATTCCTACTGCACACCTCACCATTGTCACACTTCCCTCGTACGTATCCTGCACCACTCCTACATACTTCTCTGCAACTCCTGACTTCCTCATACAATACCACACCTCCTCTCTCGGCACCCTGTCGTATACTTTCTCTAAATCTACAAAGACACAATGCAACTCTTTCTGGCCTTCTCTATACTTCTCAATCAACATTCTCAAAGCAAACATGGCATCTGTGGTGCTCTTTCGTGGCATGAAACCATACTGCTGCTCGCTGACCATCACCTCTCCTCCTCTTAACCTAGCTTCTATTACTCTTTCCCACATCATCATGCTGTGGCTGATCAGCTTTATACCTCTGTAGCTGCTACAGTTCTGCACATCGCCCTTGTTCTTGAAAATCGGTGTTGTGTATAACATAATTAGCAAAAACAGGTTCATTATTGTAACGCGGATGTGACGTCAGGGGTCGGAGTTCAAGAGAACGGAAGTGGAAAATGCGGAGAGACGCGCCGGTATAAAAAACGTCGTGTTTGGGCCGCGCGCCACGTTGTTGAGCCTCGCGCACACGACGTGACGCCACAGTCGTTTCTCCCGCGTCACTTTTAGCTTAGCCACGAAGCTAGCTAACGCCGTGTCTATCGGGGCAAGGCCGCTAACGTGGACGAGCGCTTCTACTACAGCGGTTGACTTACTCTGCCCAGTGGAGACTATTAAACCGGGGGGGGGGACGCGTAAACAAACGAGCTGAACAAGTATCTAACGTGGCTCGTTAGCCCGAGTTATCTAACGTGGCTCGTTAGCCCGACTTATCTAGCTTCTCTTTACCTCTCCCCGTCCTCTTCTGTGCGGTGAGATGAGCTTCAGCGCCATAGACACAGCTGATGAAGAAGAGGGGGGGGCTTCCGGGCGGCGTGGCGGTCTACTCCGTTGCCTACCAACACGGGGGTCGCGTGGTCCAGACACCGCGTCCGCGAGCGGGAAGCCGGATGTGGGTGTGTGTGCGTCCTGGTCGCTGCACTAGCGCCTCCTCTGGTCGGTCGGGGCGCCTGTTCAGGGGGGAGGGGGCGGGGAGATAGCGTGATCCTCCCACGCGCCACGCCCCCCCCGGCGAAACCCCTCACTGTCAGGTGAAAAGAAGCGGCTGGCGACTCCACGTGTATGGGAGGGGGCATGTGGTAGTGTGCAGCCCTCCCCGGGTCGGCAGAGGGGGTGGGGCAGCCACCGGGACGGCTCGGAAGAGGGGGGTAATTGGCCGGGTACAATTGGGGGGGGGGGTTATAGTTTTCAAGTTTTATTATATTTTATACATTTGAATCTTATTTATCAAAACTTTAATACTATAGTACTTTTGTTCAAAGTACTATTTATGACAATAAAACAAGTTTGTTTTGAAACTCCTATGTCATGTTGTCTTGGTGAGGACCCTTCAATAACTACACATGAATGTTAAGGGAAATTGTTTTGTTTATATTATGTGTTTATGAAAAAGATATCGACCAATATACTGTAACGAATTGGGGGGGGGGGGCAACCACAGGAACTGCCGCGGCCGGGACGCGAACCCGTATCTCCCGCGCCGCGGCTGACGTCGCTAACCGCAGTGTTTCTCAACCGGGGGTCCGCGGACCCCTAGTGGTCCGTGGTGTAATTGCAAGGGGTCCGTGGAAATAAAATATCTTTAAAAAAAAGATCCTATGACGTTTATAGAAATAGGATTATTTTACTCAAATGTGACTGAGACCTTTATCTACCTAAACTATAAAGGGTAGCAGGACTTTTTTCTCTAATTACATCTGTTTCACAAGTGTAATTTATTGTATTTTAATAAGAGATCTCGCTCCCGTTCTCATTGTTAAAAGTTACTGCATAAGAATTCTGTTTTGTTACATATATCTGAAAGTTACTGAATACATATTCTGTGTTGTTACATATATCTGAAAGTTACTGAATACATATTCTGTGTTGTTACATATATCTGAAAGTTACTGAATACATATTCTGTGTTGTTACATATATCTGAAAGTTACTGAATACATATTCTGTTTTGTTACATATATCTGAAAGTTACTGAATACATATTCTGTTTTGTTACATATATCTGAAAGTTACTGCATAAGAATTCTGTTTTGTTAACTATATCTAAGTTACAACTGAAAGCTCTTATTTTTGCCCCAAAGAGTGAATAAATGCTATAATGCAATTTAAAATGCAGTTTCTACTGTTTCTATCAAATTGCAACCCCCCTCCCCCAAGATCAGGTGGAGGGGTCCTCAGGGTAGATCCAAAATACGCAGGGGGGGTCCAGGACCCCAAAAAGGTTGAGAACCACTGGACTAAAGGGTCAAATTTCAGAGCGGGCACTGGTCTTAATGATGGTATATCGGTCGGGCTGTACCAGGAAGACAACCTGTTGTCCTACCGGTCATCTCCGTCATGTCCCAGGCATCTCATCTGCGTAGTGGTGTAGTGCCAAAATGGAAAATTCACGCCTCCGTCAGGGACGGGCGCCGTGATCCAGAAAGGGCCGGCGCGGGTGCAGGTCTTTGCTCCAGCCAAGCAGTTACACACCCGAGTCTAGTAGTCAACCAGCATGCAGACTCAGGTGTGTAACTGCTTGGTAGCCGGTCCTTGTGTTCGTGTGTGCGTTTGTGTATTAGCGGGTCTCGCGGTAGACTGGTGGGCCCGCTAAATTAATACACAACCATAAAACCGTTTGCCACAGATCTTACAGCGACCTCATTTACCCCCTTTAACAGACACGCCCCCCCGTAAGATGTGCTATATCACAAACACACCACACACACACACACACACACACACACACTGAGGGCTAGATGTGCTTGAAGGCCCGCAGCAACCACCTCCAACCTCCTCATTAGCACAAATGAGGCCATAGGCGGATCCGAACCTCTCGTTTTCGCTCCCTCGCTGCCTCTTTGTCCCTCTTCATATCTCCCATCTCGCCGTGCATCCTTATCTCCTCCTTCAGTGAGACAGACGAGCACATTTCTCAGATACGTCCCTTCAGTTTATAAAGATTCTCTCTCTCTCTCTCTCTCTCTCTCTCTCTCTCTCTCTCTCTCTCTTCGGGAGTATTTGCAGAAAGAGAAAGCTTTGTGACAGGCCTTGGGCCCCAATTCTAAGATCATTAGCGGCAGCGGTTCTGACCCGAGGACGCTAGGTGGTGGTGGGGGGGGGGTTGTGACCTCGCTTTACGTGATATCATAATGAGTCCCCTTGGCCCGACGACACCGTCATGAATATTCACCGGCACGCAGGTCAGTGCAGGCGATGATCAGTTATTCATTCAAGTCAGTCACCGGACC
>JAJHIY020000021.1:17500-60000 GCA_022114975.2 Lampris megalopsis | reverse complement strand
CGACCTCAACGGGGGAACAGGCAGAGGATGAGGATGATGATGAAGCATCACAACGGATGGGGAGGCGGATGAAGGCTGCAGCAGAAATGGGCCCCCGATCATCTTGGACTCCATGCCACCGGATCCTGACCCAGATCTGTCAAGGGCCGTGTGCTGGCTGTCTGTGCACCAGTCTCCCCACGTTAAACAGAGTCATGCACAGGCGCCCTATCCCGAGTGACAGCGGATGATGACGATGACGATGATGATGATGATGATGATGATGATGATAATACTGACAAATATAAGTGAAGCCTGTTATGGTCAATTTAATGCTCAATATAAAAACTCTCAAATCTCAAATCAGGATTTGGACTACAGGATTTGGACTATAGGATTTGGACTGCAGGATTTGGACTATAGGATTTGGACTGCAGGATTTGGACTACAGGATTTGGACTACAGGATTTGGACTATAGGATTTGGACTACAGGATTTGGACTATAGGATTTCGATTGTATGTGCGCTTCTCTGTATGTGTCTCTTAGCACCTGCTTTAATCTGGGGGTCTCCCTCAATCTCTCTAATGACACATCTCCCCATCGCTCCTGTAACTCCAGCTGTTACCCTGCAGCATCTCACTGCAGTAACCATGGTGACGCCTACGACCGCCGCACCGCACTCGCGCTGTCGCCATCGCGGTCGGCATTCCAGCGCTGATCTCATCCCCATATTTGCATAATGTGAAGAATAGCATCGGCACCTAAGGGGGACAGGCTGGATTGTTTTCATACATTACTGAGAGTACACAGGGAGGCTGGGTAACTGAAAACAACGGGAATGTCCTCCTCCTCCTCCTCCTCCTCCTCCTCCTCTGTGGGGAACAGAAAATCTGTGTGTGTGTATGTGTGCATGCCTTTCTTTAAAGTTTCATCTTGTTGGTTTTGAGCATGTATGTGTATCTGCAGTACCTGCCAGCATGTGTTTGTGTGTGTCTATGTATGTCTACGTGTGTGTGTGTGTGTGTGTGTGTCTGTACTTGTCTTTCTGTGTGTGCATCTACGTCTGTGTGTGTGTGTGCGTCTACATGTCTGTGTGTGTGTGTGTCTATGTCTACGTGTGTGTGTGTGTGTCTCTATCTGTACGTATGTGTGTATCTGTGTGTCTACATGTCTCTGTTTGTACGTATGTGTGTGTGTCTACGTGTCTCTATCTGTATGTATGTGTGTGTCTGTGTGTCTACATGTCTCTGTTTGTACGTATGTGTGTGTGTGTGTATGTGTGTGTGTGTGTGTGTCTGTACTTTTCTGTCTGTGTGTGTGTACGTCTATGTATATGTGTGTGTATGAGTGTGTCTGTACTTTTCTGTCTGTGTCTATGTCTACGTGTGTGTGTGCGTCTACATGTCTGTGTGTGTCTATGTCTACGTGTGTGTGTGTGTCTGTACTTTTCTGTCTGTGTGTGTCTACGTCTGTGTGTGTGTCTATGTATATGTGTGTGTGTATGAGTGTGTGTCTGTACTTTTCTGTCTGTGTCTATATTTACGTGTGTGTGTGCGTCTACATGTCTGTGTGTGTGTGTGTCTATGTCTACGTGTGTGTGTGTGTCTGTACTTTTCTGTCTGTGTGTGTGTACGTCTATGTGTGTGTCTATGTATATGTGTGTGTATGAGTGTGTGTCTGTACTTTTCTGTCTGTGTGTGTGTGTCTATGTCTACGTGTGTGTGTGTGTGTGTACGTCTACGTGTGTGTGTGTGTGTGTGTAAGTTTTCTCCTTCTTGTCCTCCAGCTCCACACTCTAATGTGTCCCAGACACTGTTGTTGGCAAACCCTCTGTCAGCTGGCACACAGCGGAACAGAGGGCAGCCTGTCAGGACCGGCGTGAGCCGTGTCTTCTGTCCTGTATCACAAAGCTCAAACCAGAGGAGCTGGGCCTGAAAGAGCCGGGTCCACCACGGCGGAGCTGTAAATGAACACTGCAGCTCTGCAGGGAACATCAGACAACAGAAGAAGAACAGCATTCAGGAATATGTCCGATTCACCACACGTGATCCACGGTACAAGAACGGGTTCATACGGGCGAACCGCTCAGCGTGTCTGTCTATACACAGCACACACTGTCTGTCTATACACAACACACACTGTCTGTCTATATACAGCACACACTGTCTGTCTATGTACAGCACACACTGTCTGTCTATGTACAGCACACACTGTCTGTCTATGTACAGCACACACTGTCTGTCTACACACAGCACACACTGTCTGTCTACATACAGCACACACTGTCTGTCTACGTACAGCACACACTGTCTGTCTACGTACAGCACACACTGTCTGTCTACGTACAGCACACACTGTCTGTCTACATACAGCACACACTGTCTGTCTATATACAGCACACACTGTCTGTCTATACACAGCACACACTGTCTGTCTACACACAGCACACACTGTCTGTCTACGTACAGCACACACTGTCTGTCTACATACAGCACACACTGTCTGTCTACATACAGCACACACTGTCTGTCTACATACAGCACACACTGTCTGTCTACGTACAGCACACACTGTCTGTCTACGTACAGCACACACTGTCTGTCTACGTACAGCACACACTGTCTGTCTACATACAGCACACACTGTCTGTCTACACACAGCACACACTGTCTGTCTACATACAGCACACACTGTCTGTCTACATACAGCACACACTGTCTGTCTACGTACAGCACACACTGTCTGTCTACATACAGCACACACTGTCTGTCTACATACAGCACACACTGTCTGTCTACATACAGCACACACTGTCTGTCTACATACAGCACACACTGTCTGTCTACATACAGTACACACTGTCTGTCTACATACAGCACACCCTGTCTGTCTATATACAGCACACCCTGTCTGTCTACATACAGCACACCCTGTCTGTCTACATACAGCACACCCTGTCTGTCTACATACAGCACACCCTGTCTGTCTATATACAGCACACACTGTCTGTCTATATACAGCACACACTGTCTGTCTATATACAGCACACACTGTCTGTCTATATACAGCACACACTGTCTGTCTATATACAGCACACACTGTCTGTCTATACACAGCACACACTGTCTGTCTATGTACAGCACACACTGTCTGTCTACATACAGCACACACTGTCTGTCTACATACAGTACACACTGTCTGTCTATATACAGCACACCCTGTCTGTCTATATACAACACACACTGTCTGTCTACAGCACACACTGTCTGTCTATGTACAGCACACACTGTCTGTCTATGTACAACACACACTGTCTGTCTACGTATATACAGCACACACTGTCTGTCTATGTATATACAGCACACACTGTCTGTCTATATACAACACACACTGTCTGTCTACGTATATACAGCACACACTGTCTGTCTACGTATATACAGCACACACTGTCTGTCTATATACAACACACACTGTCTGTCTACGTATATACAGCACACACTGTCTGTCTACGTATATACAGCACACACTGTCTGTCTACATACAGCACACACTGTCTGTCTACGTATATACAGCACACACTGTCTATATACAGCACACACTGTCTGTCTACAGCACACACTGTCTGTCTACGTACTGCACACACTGTCTGTCTACATATATACAGCACACACTGTCTATATACAGCACACACATTTATCAACAACAGCCCGACAAGTCTCTCATCCGGCCCGTTTGAGTTGCCTTCCCTGTGGTCTGGGACTTGAACCTACGTTAGACAGAGATCCCCATGTCAAGCATACAGGCACGCGTATAACATGCATTTTGTGCGATGAATCTGGGTTCCCCCCGCTCATTTCCCATGACTGTTCAAGGACATGTTCTGGGGACGTTTGCTTGGGTAGACACGACAACCGTAGTTCTCATTACTCAGTATTAAGTGTAGGCGGAGGCCTCGGCGGTCTCTAAATGGACTGCATACTCTATAGCTGGTCATCCAACACACCGCCCCAAAGTTCCAAGCACTGAGGTGACATCTCAGCGGCTAAAAATATGAAATCTCTGCTGAAAATTACGCCAAAAATATGCAATTTTGGCTAAAAATTGTGCTTAAATGTGCGATGTCGGTGGGTAAAAGTAGGATTTTATTGCCTAACTTCACAATTTGACACGATCTCGACAATATTTCGAAAGGCATTTGATCAATTTGATCATTTCCCAGGTGTTTGCTGTCTGGAAAACTAGTACGTAAATTCCCAGGTATCCAAGGTTTTCCAGGATGCTTGGAAATCCTGCAAATTGAACTTTGTTGTGTTTTGAATGAGAAAAAGCTGAAAAGTGGTGAATAACAGGACAAGCACTGACCTACACACAGAACGAGAGCGTGCGTATCTACCTATCTGTTTCTGCACCTATCGGGGGCTGTTCCGGCATGCAGTCACGCTACGAATGTGTTGAAATTTGTACGAATACAAATAATAATCCCCCTATTCTTGTGTTGACAAGGCTCCATGGCAGTGTTGTAACTGTACATGTGTATGTACAATTCACAATAGCATGTGGACAAAAATATGTATGCGTGTGTGTGTGTGTGTGTGTGTGTGTGTGTGTGTATGTGTGTGTATGTATATACATACATATACATATACATACATATATACAAACATATATATACACACACACACACATATATATATATATATACATATATACACACACACACACACACACACACACACACACACACACACACATATCCCGGTGTGTAAGTGGTCACACACATATATACAAACACATACACGCACACACAATTGTGTGTATAATCAGACAGTGTATTGTTCAACTAAACAAACAAGCGTGGCTTCCTCTAACAAACCCTCTGGCAGGAACCAAAACTCAACGGCCAATGCCAGGTCTTCAGTTCCTGTTCAGGGTCTGTTTCACTCTGAACAGGTAGCGTGGGTGGTGGAGGTGGAGGTATGTTCTGAGAAGGAAATGGCCACCTGCCCAAAATCTCACAAAGCGCCAGGAATTTGAAAAGGGTCGACTTTAAAGGAGAGCACCATGATCCATGTGAGCAATCTTATTCCATTTATTGGGTCGTGATAGTTGAGAGAGACAGGAAAGGCAGGGGGGAGAGAGAGAGAGAGGGGATGACATGCAGCAAAGGGTGCGGGCTGGATTCGAACCCAGGCCGCTGCGGTAAGGACTCGGCCTTATGTGGCATGCGCTCTACCAGGTGAGCCACGGCGGGGGCGCCACCCCCGGGTCTCTCACCATCCTTCTCCGACATCATATTCAGTCCCAACCGCTGTACATAGCTTATATCCATCCATTATCCAAGCCGCTTATCCCAATTCAGGTCGCGGGATGCTGGAGCCCATCCCAGCAGTCAGTGGGTGGCAGGTGGGGAGACACCCTGGACAGGCTGCCAGTCCATCACAGGGCCGACACACACACATAGGGACAATTTAGTACGGCCGATTCACCTGACCCGCGTCTTTGTACTGTGGGAGGAAACCGGCGCACCTGGAGGAGACCCACGCAGACATGGGTAGAACATGCAAACTCCACACAGAGGACGACCCGGGACGACTCACAAGGCAGGACAACCCCGGGGCTCAAACCCAGGACCGTCTTGCTTTGAGGCAACCCCGCTAACCACTGCGCCACCGTGCCGCCCCATAGCTTATATGTCATATTTTATTATGTCCATCTGTTAGTCTATGATCACTGGTATACTGTTTCTGTACTATGAGATTGTGAGATGTCCTTGTCATGTTCCCTGTGTGTTGCCCTACTTGAGTGTGTATTATTTTGCAGCAGAGACAACCCAGACCAGTTCCTATGTATCCTTCCATCGGCTAATAAATTGATTCTGCTTCTGACTGTCTCAGGTCTTTCTGGCTCAACGTGGGTTTCATCGCCCACCTTATATCACTGACTGTGAAGTGAAGTGTGGTCTCCCTTTCTTTCACCCCCCCCTTTCACTTGTTATTTCAGGGTCAGCGTTTTATGATGCTACGCGTAACACCTCATCTCTCCTGACGAATTAGGGAACTTGCCGATCACGGCACACAGGGCGAGCAAAGTCAAACCAGAAAGGTACACAGGATGCCCAGCAGGGTTTCTCCAACCTGGATTTTTTTTCAGGAGCGCTTTCAGCAGACACCAGTTTTGCAGTGATCTCTGCCTACTTCCCTGAGGCCAGGGATGGTGAGTCGAGTTTTATCGCTGGCCTTCAAGCAACATCAAAAAGCCTCGGCCGACCCGGCTCCTGCGCTTTTTGGAATGCAGAAATCTGGGAAGTGGAGGGCGCCCTGATCCGTTTGATTCGCTTCGATCACAACGGCTCCGCAATATTCACTGGTCTGTTCAGTAACGCGAGACACTTCCGTGTAATGCTGTCACTTAACCCTAATGATGGGCGAGACGGAAAATATTACCATGAAAATCACGAGGAATCTTACACAATATCAACACATGTCCTGCTTACATGTGCAAAAATACCATATTGAAGAATCCAACTGAGGTTCCTCACATCACTACTCGGTAATATTACAGTATATTACAGTATTATAGACAACTGAGACTAGTTTTCAAATAAATATTCCTTTCAAATGTGTCAGACCAGACCCTCATCCCCCCCCTCCCCTTTTACTACCCAGTTGTATCCGGCCAATTACCCCACTCTTCCGAGCCGTCCCGGTCGCTGCTCCACCCCCTCTTGCCGATCCGGGGAGGGCTGCAGACTACCACATGCCTCCTCTGATACATGTGGGAGGCTCACGCTATTCCCCCCAGTCCTCCCCCCGAACGATCCCCATGCTGGTAGGCAACAGAATAGACCGCCACGCTACCCAGACGCCCCGCGTCAGACCTTATTTTGAAGGAAATTTTCGAAAATAGATTCTTGTCATTAATTTATGCAACAAAATTGTGCATCATAATACGACAATATCAATTACTCCCGATACAATACCACTGACAGATGATAAAACTGAAGTACTGCCCAGGCCCTACTTAACCCTTCCTACACTTCTTTCCTCTCACACATCTTCTCCGCTCCCTTCCCTCTGGTCTCGTCATAACTCTCTCCCTAACTGCAGGAACACAACTTTATATTCCAAGAAGAGATGGTAAAACTTCGGGGGGAGAGCTGAAACTATATGACCTCTAATTAACCCCCGGCAAGGGAGGAAAACAAATCCGGCTCCTCACCATACTTTTCCCATTAGCTCACAGCTCTTCCATTGATCATTAGCAAGCTGAGGCATGCAGAGGTGACTCGCTATCTGCATCAGGCTGCTGCTCAGACAAACCAGCCAAAGGTCCTGCTGGAACCGGCGATTTATTCATATACTTGGTTAATACCCCGACCTGTAAAAACGATTACCCTTCAATTATCGATACTAATTCAATTCTGATCCCACCGCCTGCTTCTTCCTGACTGATGGACTCGGACAGGTTTGGTGCCGGGAGAAGGGGGACGGAGGCCTGAACCGGCCACAAAAAACTCCATGTGAATTGCATCATTGGGTCATAGTGAAAGGTAAACGGTCATGAAGGGGAGCGAAAAAGGCTTTCAGCTGGCTTTCTGTTTGGGTTTTAGACATCTGTTCCTGCCTCGTCATTAAGATGCAGTCCGTCTGCCTGCCCAGACGCTGACAAGAGACTTCATCCAGCAGGGTCTATGAATGAATATTTACAGCTCAGGCTCTCCCGGAATGAATGACAATAACTGCACCAACTGAAAGTCCAATTTTGCAAATTATATTATCACTAACGGCGCAATTATCTAAGGAAAAATGTCATGATACAGCAAAATGGCAATAAGAGCCAGATGGAGATAAGAGGCCAACCACACAGTATAGCGTATCATATGCCAAAATTCCTGGTTCTGTGAATTGTGCATGTCCAGCTGAAGGTAAACTACCCCAATCTGACTATATTGACCCAAAGTACATGTTTTGTTTGTACAAAATCAGCAGGTAATTGAAAGGAAATGTGGTTTAACTTTGTGTTTCACTCAAGCTGAATGTGTGCTTGGCTCAAAACACAACAGCAAAGCAGTATTAATACACATCTATATCCTTGATTAGTACACAAACACACACACACACACACAAAGCTCGTTCTCCCAGCTGTGTCAGCACTTACTGACATGACAAATTCCTGCCGGCTTTCAAACAGATTACATCAGTTTGACAACAAACAACGCAAAGGCGTCGTCTTAAACCGTAACACACCCTCAGTGTTTAAAAGCAGCAATTTGTGATGTTCAGTCAGTTCGGTCACGAAAGGGTTGCCAAGTTTAAATTCATGTCTTTTCTTGGAAGACTACTTCAGACACGGAGCTGCACAGTTCTATTGAGGAGTTTGGGGTTTAATGTGTTGCCTCTAACTGGGTCGAGTCGGGTCAAATTCATTTGTATATCTCTAAATTCCAATTTAGTTCCAGACGGCTTCGCTCTCAGAATAAGACTCTGTATAATGTACAACACCCCCCCCCCATCTACAGACCCTCAATTTGGGTGAGGAAAAACTCCACAGAAAGACCTTAAGGTCCAGCTCCGTTATTTGACTGCTTTGCTTTCAATCATTTGCACGTCATCATCTGAGGAAGTCGCCGTTTCTAAACTTTTCTATTTCTGAACTTTCACTATTCTGCTATTTCTGAACTTTGACTACACAAGTGTCCCTTCTAACTGACTCCCCCATCGCTGTCCTCCTGCCTTCGCAGTGTGCCATCAGGACGGTGCAAAGTGCTGATATTGAATCTTTAGAAAAGGATGAAAACAAGCGTTAAAAGGGCTGAAAACATGCATGCATCTTAGCACACTCACAAATGTGGCTTTTCTGCAGGCCCGATTAGGTCAGGTCCAGATTTGAAAGGCATGACAGGTCCTAACCGAGGTGACGTCAAGCACAATATTCTGGTTGTTAGCACAATATTCTTTACAGTAAATCATTTAAACATATTTTTGATTTTGATATACTAGATTAATCTCCATGGGGGAAATTCATCTCTGCATTTAACCCATCCTCACTGTGTAGCTAGGAGCAGTGGGCAGCACCCCGGGGACCAACTCCAGTTCTTCTTCCCATTGCCTCAGTCAGGGGCACAGGCAGGAGTATTAAGCCTAACATGCATGTCTTTTTGATGGTGGGAGAAACCAGAGCACCTGGAGGAAACCCACCACAGACTCAGGGAGAACATGCAAACGCCACACAGAGGACGACCTGGGATGACCCCCAAGGTTCGACAACCCCAGGATTCGAACCCAGGACCTTCTTGCTGTGAGGCGACAGCACTAACCACTGGGCCACCGTGCCGCCACATATAATAAAAATATATTAAACATATAATGTGCCATCTATTATCTCTTTACCTGGAGAGGAGATAGGGACCACCAGGTACTCCCCCTACTGAAACACAATGACGACTCAACCTGTTGAGGCATCAGATGTGCTCTTACGACCTCCATAGGTTACAGAACTGATGATGATGACGATTATCTCTTCCTTTACATAGTTTCAAGAAGAGGGATTGGCGGATGGGCTCCATAAGTCCCACTGACTCTTGTGCTTGACAAAAAGCCACGTGAACATCGGTATGTGGTCCAAATGACACAAATTGAGGTCATATCTTCAGCTGTCTTTAAGTTGTAAAGGGAGAAAACAGTGGCAAGTTGCTCATTACCTTTGAGACACAGAATTGAGAGTAGGCAACTCTGAGTCACCACCCCAAAGGCCTCTGGGTAAAACGGAGGCTCGCGCCTCAGCTCAGAATTTTTTTTTTTTTTTGCCCTGCAAGTTCGCCTGTGCCTTAAGAGAGTTGCATTTATACTTGAATAATAATGACCACCAATGCAAATAGACTCAAGTCCAATCCATTAACCATGGCAAGATTAGCATAAGAGACAAACAGATTAGTTTTAAAAAGCTAAATTCCAAAACCCTCGATTCATTCCGCATTGGTGGCAATACCTGCGTTAATTAGCATGATCAAGTGTTCGATTGAATACTCGGAAAGAGAAACAATGCAAATGATGTGCTACTCCCGGCTTTTCCCTGTTCATCACAACACATTCATTCTCCTGATTAAAGAGAAAGACTGCGAAGAGAGGATGGGAGGCAGTGCGGGATAAAGAAAGGAAAATGGGAGAACAGACAGAGGAGTGATGTTACGTCAAAGATAGAATAGAGAGAATAAAATCGATATAGACTCCAGTAATCATCGTATCCTGCCCATTAATAAACCCTCTTTCACTACATGCAGTCAGTATTCCCATTTCTATCTGTCACTGAAGTGATGGGCTACTCGTCACAACCTCCAGGCTTTGACAGACAGCCTGTTCAGTATTGTCATCAACACAGAACAGAAAAAATCCTTCCTAATAAAGTGTTCAGGGAGGGAGACTGCCAGATTTCCTGCCAGACCGATCATCTCCAACCAAGGCGGAGAACTCAGCAAAACAGATAGGACGCTCCATTTCACGTCTCCTTTTGTATTTTGTTCAGTCCAATGTTCAGATAACATCAAGCTGACTGGCATTAAGGATGAATCCCTGCCAGCTATAACAACTGGATGGGGAAGACATGCACTGAATCAGAGAATCTCTAATTCTCTTGAATTAGACATAGAACTGAAAAGAGTCAAGGATCGGTGTAAGAAAGTACCAAGATGAGCCGAAAATAGCTGGAAGTAAATTGAGAACAAGGAATGAGTCAACGTAAGCACTTTTAATCTGCCAAGTCAAATTCACTCCAGTAAAGTAAAGTCACGAGAGAATGGAGGTTTCACTGATGCTTGTTATAAACGGGTGACATGGTGTTGGCTGGTTTCCTTCAGGTTTTCCCACTTGAAAATTCTACACATTTTCCAGACTGGAATTTATGGACCGGGTGTGAAGATTTTGCTCTGTGTTCAGTATGATATATGCCAAATGTGGCTATGCAAAAGGCCTATTAACTAGGCCATTTCTCCACAAGGCAGAAGATTAGCCTTCTCAAATACAAATATCACAGTGTGTGAAATGACGGTGGGTTTCCAATGACATATAAAGTGCAGTCGTGTGTATCAGAGCTGAACAGCATTCCCCACATACTTTTTCCAGACTCTCTGTCCAATTACCAAATTGTGGTGAATTTGGGAGGTGTAGAAATTACATTGTCTGTTACTTTGGAAGTTCAGCTGAATTGCACAGAAACCCTGGATGGGCGCACACTGGGAAGTATTTTCCTATGTCAAGCTGCAAAACAAGCAGTCAGATTGTGTTTGTTTTGAGGCCTATGTTGTGGAGATAGGAGCCAAGCAGGCCTGCAGAGCTAATAGCCAAAAGTCAAATTCCCCACCTGGGCTACAGGTGTTCAACCTCATTTCATCTTCCCTTCCCCTGATTGTTTCCAAAAAAGAAGAAAAAACCATTAAAACGGTAATTCTCAAAAAAACAAAAAACAACAACAAAAAATAATTTGCAAGCAACTAAGGAAACTGGGCTATACAAAGAGTTTCGTTTCAGAGTTAGGTTTCCACCATGTGAATGCGACACATACAAGAATATCTGCATTATAAATACACCAACTAATCACATGCATGCAAGCTTCTTCGTTCGGCTCGTTCTCCGTTTTCACTTGCATGCAATATGATAGAATAATCATAACCTATTATGTCATACAGTGAAAACATTATGATGACACTGCAACTGCATCATATGCTTATCAGATGTTATAGTAATCATATAGTAATTAACTTCTACACTGTGTGCTCTATTGCAATCACTGCTATACCAGAATCATGTTTATCAGAATCATGTTTATTGGCCATGTAGGTTTGCACAGGCATGGAATTTGACTCTGGCTTCATGGCTCTCTCAGTGTACCTAACATAGAATAACAACACTACAACACAACAATCTTCATATACACAAGGATGGACTTGTGAGGGAGGATTGACACACAAAACATGAACACTGTGTTTACCATTATGATGGCCTGTAATGCTACAAGAGCAATGCTTCATGACAAGAGCTAGCAGTCTGGTTCCTTTGAAATGCATAGGCTGGACAGTTAAGGAGTGAAAACACCAATTATCCAACTCATCAGCATTGAACTCAATCACAGGCTCATTTAACATGACGCCTTAATGAGCCAGAACATTAAGCTCCATTCAGACAAGCATGCCAGAGCATTAAAACCATTGTTGTATGTAATAACCTTTGCCACATAACCACTGATTACATAAATAGACGAAGCTTGCAGATTTTAGGCAGCAACCTTGTGGGGTAATGCAGCAGCCATATCGATACCATTTTTATGACACACTGTCCAACTCTGACAAGTGGATAGTTTTGCACTAACCCAGAAGAAGTCAGGTCTGAACGATTTCCACCCTTAATCGTCTACCATCGTTTTCATGGGTGATAGAACAGTACAGAAAAAGATCTTGAACAAGCTCAGCTTCTTTCAAAGTGACAGCCTCATTAGTGTTTTCTCCGTCCATCCCCCATCCCCCGTATAAGAGTTAGAGCCTAAATGAAAGTTCTCTCTCTAAGAGAATAAAAACCAGTGCTATGCTAAGTCGCTCATTCCAAGAGAGGGACGAAGTTATTCTTTCATACTGCAGCCACTTCATTTAAATCACTTGTACAGCTTCCCTGGACCTGAAATAATTATCTATGGATCCCCTGAAAGAGGGACATTCAGAACAGGCAAGGGGCAGAGGTGAAACTGCAGTGACTGGAAGCTTTGAGTCATGTGCCCTTTCTGGCCATGGTCTATCCCACAATGTATGGTCATGTTACTATTATAGTATGCTATCATCTATACAACACCAACCCTACTTGACACCCACTGCCAGTTGTGCGTGTATGCATGTGAGTGAGTGAGTGAGTAAGTGAGCAAGAGAGATAAAGAGAGAGAGAGAGAGAGAGAGAGCCGTTCGACAGCAGCTCTCTAAATTGTCCAGTAGCTGCTTATTATAGCTGATTATGCTAAAGCATTCGTGCTTTATTAGACAGCGTGGTGGTGGAGAACACTGGCTCCGTTCATGCAGTTTTCGGCTGGTGAACTCACAAAGTCAGACAAGATTAATGACAGCAAAATGACGTGGGAGGGATCACTCAAGGGGCCTGATGTCCTCATCTGACAGACTGGTTCACCTTG
This sequence comes from Lampris megalopsis, assembly GCA_022114975.2. NCBI lineage: Eukaryota > Metazoa > Chordata > Actinopteri > Lampriformes > Lampridae > Lampris > Lampris megalopsis. Next base: position 46,855 of record JAJHIY020000021.1, on the reverse strand, counting down.
GAAATGGGAAAGACTAACAGAATAACGAATGAACATCGTGTTTGTGTGTGTGTGTGTTTTATGACTTAAAGTCACACCATTTCCCATTGTGGTCTCCCAGCAGGCATAGAGGGGGGGAAAAAAATCCAAATCTTAATCGAAACTAGAACTAGCCTCCACCTAATGGCCCTAATGTCTGTCCAAAGAGTGGTGTATATGTGCAATCTCAATTAGCAGAGAGGCTATCACTTTGAGCACCGTAGAACCCACAATAACACTCCAGCCAACAAAAATACTACAAAACTGTTTTACAGTAAGCAACAGATTTTCTTTTGGGAAAAATCTCATGACTCTGCGGAGCGGTCTGCTCCGCTCGAACTTAAACGGTCATCCCCTCTCTCGCCACTTTGAGGACGAGCAACTGGGACAGTGACAGGACGTCAATCACTCGCGAAGTCATGACAACCAAATAAACAACAGCACAAGGGCAGCATTTTCTCCTCCGGCAGAGTGACAAACAGGGCGGAGGATGGGATCATTACGTTACCAGAGAACAAGAAAAAAGGTAGATTTAACTGGCTAACGTTAAGGTACGTCGATTTTACAGTTTAAATAAACCTTCGCCATATATTCTCTATTGATGTTCATGGTCAATGTTCCAGCTAACGTTAGCTAAGCAACATTAATTTTAGTGAACCCAGTGAATCATAATACCGGTGAGGCTACTTCAATAAATGTCAGTAAAATAACTGCCAACAATGTTTATATAAGCCATGTATTAAAATATTCCTGATTGCATTTTCAGATGAGCTTGTTAAAATATTTCTCCAAGAAGAGAAAGATGCCTGATGTTGATGAGGAAGCTACTCGGGTAACGTTACTTTAGCTAGGGAGGGGCTCAAGGTTCTTAGCTACGCCCCGATGTTTTGAAGGGGAAGAAATGCCTTCTAGTGCTAAAATATGTAACGTTAGTGGTGGCTACTACAATATTTTAACGTTCTTACTGGTTGCATGAGCAAATATTTGTGATGTGAAAGAATTATCTAACATACATTCTCAAATGTAACCTTACTAGACAAGTAGACAGGCAGGAGTAGTGGAGGCGAGTGGAGCAGGAGAGCAGAGTGGCGCAGGAGAGAGGGCAGAAAGAGATGAGGGTGGAGAGGAGAGTGGAGGAGGAGAGAGGAGAGAAAATGAAGACTCAGCGCAGGTCATCAGGCTGGGACCCTAAATGGGTAGCCAAGACAAAGACCCACCCATGGCTCTGCCACACTGATAATGGTGAGCAGTCAGCATTACACAATGTCATGCAGTTCAGTGTATTTCAATGTAATATTGTATCAGCGACAGCCAATAACGCCACTTTACTCTGCCTTTACAGGAATGTTCTGTCGCTTCTGTCGGCACCAATGCAGGCACCAAAGAGAGGAGGGGCCAAGAGGCCATTCATCAAGACAGGCTGCCAACTCTACAGAGCTGACTGTTTATACAACCATATGACGAGGGAGCAACACAGAGTGTGAAGTCACATGCCTTACTGACACAAGGCGAAGTTCCTTCAATTAGATATAATAATAGGGAGTCATTTTCAATTAGAAAGATGTCACGGGTATAACCCGCTTTTTGTTGCAACAACCATCAAAGGTAACAGATATTATCACCCACTTTGCATAGGTTCTTCAGTTCTGGTTGCCTTTGACCCAGTCTTAATTTTAGAGCATGAGGCAATTGTGAGAGGGGGGGTTCAAATGCCTCTACTACTTAATAAAGAGAGAGCAAGCACGCCATACAAATTATCCAGCTCTTCTCCATCTAGCCGAGTTGCTGGGGTATGACTACTTTAAAAACGTGAAGATACGGGGTTATTGTACACACTTACATTTCATCAATGCAAATCAGCTCACCCCATATCTCATAATATCCAATCTAAATTTAATCTCATTTACTTTTAGATTGGAAAAAATACCAACTACTGACCTCATTTAATTATTGATGAGATTTTGATTTTTGATTTTGATATACTTTATTAATCCCCATGTGGAAATTATGTTCTGCATTTAACCCATCCTAGCTGTGCAGCTAGGAGCAGTGGGCAGCCACCGTGCAGCACCCGGGGATCAAGTCCAGTTCGTCTTGCCATGCCTCGGTCAAGGGCACAGACAGGAAGGAGTATTAACCCTAACATGCGTGTCTTGTTGATATTGGAGATTTTGGTCACAGTGGCTGAGGAGCTGATCCTACGAGTCATCCACTCCTCCATGGCTATCAGGCTGGAGGTGGACGAAAGCACAATGTCACCGTGAAGAAGGGGCTGCTTCTGTATGTCCGGTATTATTCAACTGAGAGGACAACAATTAGTGACAGAATCTGAATAATACGTCTTTAAGGTGTCGATATTTTTCAGATATGTGGACAATGAAGGGCAGCTCTTCAGCCAGTTCTTCAACCTGATGAATGTCACTGATGGGAAGGCAACTACTGTTATGGCAACTATAAATGAAGTGCTGCACAAAAATGAAGTTCCAACCAAAAATTCTATGGGTTAGGAATGGATGGAGCTGCTGTAATGACTTGTATGAACTCACAACATAAGCAAGTAGAATGAATTGGGGTTTGTTTTTTGCAAACAAAAGCTGAAAGCTGAAGCAGAGCCCTTGGGCCTTGGAGACTTAGAAGTGAAGGTGGCCATTATTGTATACTACAGATGCACTTCCTGTGTTATTATTAAACTTTTATCTCATGACTTACATATTTTTCAGCAAGTGAAGGAGGCATGCTGACTGTCTCAGCACCTGGCAGTCATCAATTTACAAAGGAACCTCAGTGCAGTCCTGGCTGTCTTGGCTGAGGAGACCAAGGACAATAAGTGCCCAATAGGAAAGAGCCTGTATGGATTCTGTTGCATCTACCGCTTTGTTGCAGCAGTCTATTTGCAGGCTAATGTACTGCCAAATCTTACTCAACTGTCTAAGATTTTTCAGAAAGAAATTTTTAACTTCCTGGCCATCAAAGAACAGGTGCATTCTAAGGGTCTATCACTTTTAACATATTTCTCTCATAATTTTAAAGTAATAGATCCAAAAGTAGCCTATTCAATCTTTACTGATTGCATGCAAGAAATAATGGTAAATGGAGTGCATTTTTATATAGCGCTTTTCTAGTTTACCGACCACTTTACAATGGATGCCTTACATTCACCCGTTCACACAAATTCATACACTGATGGTGGAGGCTGCCATGCAAGGCGCCAACCTGCTCATCACGAGCAATTAAGAGTTTCAGTGTCTTGCTCAAGGACACGAACAAGCTCTCTGGAGGAGCCGGGGACCAAACCAGCAAACTTCCGATTACTAGACAACCCGCTCTTACTTCCTGAGCCATGCCGCCCTAAAAGTAAGTATTGTGCGACTGCCTTTATTAGGTCCGAGTGACAATGGCATGCCTGAGGACCATCAGAAATGCAGGTGATGCACAGCCCCCTGGCTCATTCTTGGCTCGGCTCCATGATGACCTGGATGACCCTGCAGGATTAGGTGCCTTTAACATCACCCATGAGGAGGAGAGGGAGAAGAGAGGCAGAGGCCAGGTAGAGCGGACTAGGGAGGTGCTCTGGTCCCGGTTCAGGACAAAGGTACATTTGGTTTGGATGGCTGTGAAGTAATTACTATAATTAGTGTGGGAAAACAAAACTAGAGGAGTGCACTCAGTAGAGTGCAGATCTCTGCTACGCATATGTATCTCCCCTTCTTCGTACATGGACAGAAAAACCAGTGTTTTTCCTGCCATTAGAAGACTTTTGTGGAGCGCCCAAGACAATTGAACGGGAGATATGGGAAAAAAAGTTTTTAATGTGCAGCACTCGCGCTATAAAAATCTACCTAAAAAAAACATGTTGCCTGTCAGTCTGTGGATGCACAGCCTCCTAGGCAGATCCTGGCAAGAAAGCGACAAATTCTGGCATGAAATGGCAGAGATCAGGCTATCACAATTTCAAAGCCCTTATTAAAAGACTTCAAATGTGTTTAACCGTCACAGTCTTCATGATATGAAATGAATGAAAGTGAATGGCTGCTCTGCTGATTGACTTTCATTCATAAAAAAACAAGAAAACATAGCTCCGCAATGAGAAATTTTTTATTGTAACTACTAAGATGATTTCCAGCTATGACCGTAAATAATCCTACTCTTGAAATTGTATTTTTATAGTGGAGCTTTAACACTGGAGACCATGGCACTTTTGTCTGGCGGCGAGGTGAATAAGGTGAATTGTTTTTGGTTCAGCCAGTGTTCCTCCAGTTCTCCTGTGCCGAAATCTGCAGTGAATGATTTTCTGGCTTGCGAAATACGATTTACTTCTCATTTACTTTCAAGACTCATACATACCCAAAAACATAATGTTTTGAATTTGACACTGTCGCTGTCCGATCTGACTCGACTGTAGATGTGAGTCACGCATGTGCATGGTTGACTCAGATCGGGCAGCGACAGAGAGCAGCATTGGTCGAGCAAGCGAGAGATAGTGAATAGAGACGGGGAGCGGAGATAGCGAGAAGAAACGTGTTTTGAATCACCGCAACCACGAGAGGTTCTTCATGAACCCTACACTCTTAACCAGTGTAACAGATGTGGGTAGGGCATGAATAGCGACTACGCAAAGGGATGTTTTCCAGCATTTATTTGTTCCTTCAGAAGATAAACACAACACACGAGTTGCCTTCTGGTCCCCTCTGCACATCCACTCCCTCAGCAATGCAAAACGGCAATGTCTGATCTCATTCTCATATTATCACAACAAAGTCTTAACTCATTCCTATTCAAAACTTAAACTGAACCATGAAAAATATACAAAAGGAAAAACAGTGCCACCCAGTGGGCAAAGTAAAACGTGCATGGGGGTTGGGTTACTTAAACTCCCTATTAGCTAACTCGCAATAGCACATTCTGCTGTCCCCTCTCTCCTCAAGCAGTCATGGCGACATGGTGGCGCAGTGATTAGCACTGTCGCCTCACAGCAAGAAGGTCCTGGGTTCGAACCCCAGGTTGTCCTCTGTGTGGAGTTTGTATGTTCTCCCCATGTCTGCGGTGGGTTTTCTCCGGGTGCTCCGGTTTCCCCCACCATCAAAAAGACATGCATGTTAGGGTTTATACTCCTGTCTGTGCCCTTGACCGAGGCATGGCAAGACGAACTGGAATTGGTCCCTGGGTGCTGCACGGCGGCTGCCCACTCCTCCTAGCTACATGGCTAGGATGGGTTAAATGCAAAGTGTAATTTCCCCATGGGGATAAACAAAAACAAAAAAAAAAACAAAAATCATACGCTCATAACTGCACATAAAGTTTTAGGCTGATAGGTCAAGTAATTAGCGTGATTAGCCACGGACACACACTCACACGCATGCACGCACACATCTCCCAACGCCCTCCCCAAGCATATCAGACACTGCTGCGATCTGCCCACATTCAAGTCATTAATCAGGACTCACCTCTTCAGACTTCATCTGTGATTTATGTGATTTATGATGTTTGTTTTTCTTCCCCTTTTGTATCTATCTGTCCAAGTGGGAGAGTACTGCTGGCGTCGTGTGTGGCTGCCGCTTCTCCCTCTCGTAGCCCCCCCTTCCCATCCACCCCTGTATGTCTGTGTTATGCTGTTTCACCCCGTTTATTGTAAAGTGACTTTGAGTATTAGAAAAGCGCTATATAACTTCAATTTATTATTATTATACATGCACATGTGCACGAGTGACCAAATGCATAATTCTCCCACATTTCTGTTGTAAAGGTCCATTTTCAGGGTTACAAAAACATTGGTTCTTTGTCGTCAAAATCCACGCGACCCCTTACAAACGCCCAGGCTCACCCAGACAGCAGTGAAGGACCTGGAGTGCATTGACAACACATCTTGATTGGATTAGCACTGAAGAGGGGACGAACCACAACAAACAAACGACAACACGTTGACAAACGTCATCCAAATAGCTGACGGTCCACAAGTTACTCAGCCCTACCCTGAACTGGAAAAGCTTTTCTCAAACTGATCCCAGTTCAAATGTCTGGCTCCGATATAATCACGTGGCCTTTATATCTCAGAGTCATTATCGTAGAGGAGGATACTGGTGATTACTGGCAAAGTTATGCGACTTAACCGCGATATTATAACCCAGAGCACAGACAATTCATCATCTTCCAAGAGGCATGCAGGAGCTCCCAGACCACATCCCATCTCTCGTCTTAACAAACAATCAATGTTTAATAGCACGGCCATATAGGGACTTTAATATGCTATAGGAGAAATGCCTAATCCCCAAAGTTAATTCTCCATTCAAATGATGAATTACCTAACGCTATAATTCATCACCATTCACGGATCAAGCAAGGCAAACACTGTTTAAACAGCAAGTGTGGCAAACACGATTCATACAGCGAGAGCCACTTCAAAGCCATTTTCCATTAATAAACAATGGGGTCGGACGTTAGTGTGTGTGTTATCAACCAGAGAGATGTTGGAGCAGCCAGTGTGTGTGTGCTGGAGTTTTGTGTCTCTATAAGAAGTGTTTGTCACTGAACTATGAACAGCTACCATGGATTTGAGGACGTGCCAGCTCCACAACATTGTTTCAGGAGTTATGCTGGGGGACTTTGCTGTTATGGTAGAAGGGGGTAATCCTGCCGGTAGTAAAGCCATAAACACAAAGACAAGTAAGACTGGAGGAGGACTGAAAGCTAGGCATGGATTTGTGGGTCAGGCTGCACATCACTACAGAAAAGTTGTCTGGTAACCTGCACCAGCAGCTTAAAAGCCAACTAAAATCTTGATTTTAGCAATTTGCACCGAAGGCTCGTCAGCAAAATAAGTAAAATACAGCCATACATTGGCTACTCGTAATGATTATGCTTTATTATACTGAATTAGTCAAACCTCAGCGTTTTGCATCAGTCTTGGGGTTACAGTTTTCATACACAATGACTGCTGTCCTCTGGCCTTCTTATGAACATAGTCACATCTCCCTACAGCATCACTGTTTGGTTTAAAATGGCAGAAGGGCTGCCGAACTAAGCTAATACCACGGTAGATTTTCATCTGCAGCCTCTTTCACACACAGAAAACTATGCCACAGGTGCCAGCTACTTCAAAGCTCTCCCATGGTGGGGCTCGTTAATATTTCAAGCATAGGTTAGGATGTTAAGCTCTGAGGATATGTTATCAAACTTCAACAACAACAAAAAAAACACTCTGCATAGAGGATCCTTATTAATGCTTTGCAACCAAATTAAGTGTGATGGTGCGATATACAAAGCAACTGCTGCCGCCACAAACACTAACAGAGCACAAAGTGTACATCCTTTAACTGTGCAGCATGGGTGGTCGTGCACAGCAAGCAAATGCTGCAGAAACGCAGATATCGTGGGCCGTAATTGGAAGCCTGTAAAGGAATTGACAAGCCTCTTTTTTTTTATGTGCCCGAAAATACGACAAGTGCATGAACTAGCCAGCTCTGATGTCGTACAAACGTTGTCAAAAACAGCCTATTAGCAAATGGGAGCATGTACACGCTTAAGGTCTCAGCATCCCACGCTTGGATCCCAATGACGCCAAATGCCAGGATGAAAACGGGATAATCAGCCCCCTTGCGAGCAGTGGCGCCCCCCCCCCAGCCACGAGTCGCATATGCAGAATATGCTTCTATCTGATATTTTACATTAGGTGCTGTTCATTTAAATCAATAATGTATATTTTTCTTAACTCTCATATTGACAGTTTTCAACTAGCCTATAGTACAACAGCATCATAGAATTCCCGAAATTCAGGCATGGCTTTTGGTTTTGGTGTGCCACCCCAAGATTTTCCGTGGCCCCATTTGCCCCCCCCCTATGAAACATTTCTGGGGGCGCCACTGCTTGCGAGACACGGCGGGTATCCGCGGTGAGCAGTTCGTGTAAACGGAACTCGTACTGTATTTGTTAATTGCCGTTTAAACGCCATCAGCTGGAGCAGGGGTCGGCAACCTTTTGGGATGTCCCGTGCCAATTTACTGAGTTTACAAAGTGCCAGTTCATATTCGCAATGAGCATTTATCTATTTATTAATTGGCTGCTGGTGCTGCTCGTCTCCCCCCGCCTAGATAGATTCCGCATGCCACACGAGCTGCGCCACACACACTCTGCGCAAATGCATGACGACTACTAGCGTGCGCATGCTCGCTGGTATTTGTTTGGTTATTGTGTCACAAAGTAAATCAACTCCCGTTGAAGTGGCGACAGCTGTGACATTTTGTTTCATGTGGACCTTTTTTTATTTGTATGACAGCGAGCCAGAGTGAAGCACTGGAGCCCATCTTGGAACTCGACTCGGACTCAGGTAATGGGGACTTGACGCGGACTCGAACACTGGGGACTCGACTCGGACTAGCGGTTTAGTGACCCGACTACCTACGACACTGCTAGCGCACGAAAGAAAATGGATTTTATCTTACCGACTCTGCGCGACCCTTACTTGTCGCAATATCCGGTAACCGCTGCTAGACGGAGAACATCGTTTACAGCCACAATCTCGTCAAGGGCGACGCCGGGTACCGACGCGTCTTCCGGTGCAAGAGTTTGCTGGCGTCTTACGCTACGTTCAGACCAAAGGCGGCGCGAATTGTTTGGGCGGCGCGAATGCGCGCAGAGTCAATGGGAGGAGGCGAATGGGCGGGAATAATTCGCGGCGAAATGACGGGCGGCGCGAACTGGGCGACGAACGCGCCTTCGCGGGAGTTCAAAAATGTCCAACTCCAATATTTCGCCAGGCGATAGCCAATCACCTTCGAGTAGTGTTAGAACCCGCCTCCGTCTTGGGAAAGAAGACACGCCCCCTACCCAGAATTCTTTTCGGACGCCGTCCAAACGCGACTCCTGAACGAGCCGGTGAAATTCGCCAAGCTGGGCGCGTCTCCGGTTTACGGTATGAACCCAAACCGACCGCTGACGCCGGTTTCGGCGGCGCAAGTTGATATAAAGCAGAGCCGCCGCAACTGATCTCTGTCGCTCATCCGTGATGCTCACAAGTGAACACAAACGGCTCGTGTGCGGTATTTGTTGTGTGCGGTCTAGCAAACTTGCTAGCAGCGTCGGTGTAACTAGACTGCTTGTTGTGACGTCAACACGGCGAATTCGCGTTCTGTTCGAACACACGTGGCGGAGCTGGCGGCCAAACACGGGCGAACAAAGCGGCGCCAACTCTCTCGCCGCCTTTGGTCTGAACGTAGCATTGCACCGCAAGACGCGTCCGTAACGCGCCTCCCTACAGGTCCCACAGAAACGGGCGTTTCTAGGATCCTGCTGCTGGTCGCGTCTTTGGTAACCCATCGGACATGACCTGCGAACTGCCGAGGGAAGCCTCCGTTGGGCGCTCTCCCGTCGAAGAATGGCTTCCCGTGTTAAGCGACGCACTGTACCACTTTATAGCTGCCCTCTGGCGGCTTAGCGGCACATCCGGTTGTAAACACGCCGCTTCGCTTCCCGCGCTGGGCCGCTGCCCTCTTGGTTGATTCAGCTTTATCTTCTTTTTTTTTTTTAAATTTTCCCTCGCGCCTTGTCTCAAAGTGACATTTTGCACGTGAGGATTTTCGCAGCAGAGGGTGCACACAGCTCGGTCCTTTCGTGGAATAAATACGAATTCGTTTGTTCAAGACGGCTGAAAGAGGTGAATATGAGACAACCTACTTTTCTTGCTTCTCCCGTCGTTAGTTGTTCCTGACACGAAGCGAACAAGAAAGCTAGCTAGCTAGTGTAAACTACTAATAAGACACGTTAGCCCCTAGCTAACGGGTCTGACCCTTTAGCCGAGCGGTTAGTGATGTCGCCTTGTGGTGCAGTACACCCCGTATCGAATCCCGCACCGGGCAAGAAAATAACCGGTTACACTAGCTAGCTATGCTACGTTTTCACTTCCGCTGTAATGCTGCGCTCGCGTGCAGACCAGAGGGCGGGGGAGGAGGGGGACGATAGACCACGTTACTTGTGCGCGCTCTCTAGCTGTCAAAAACAATGGTGTATTGAGACATTATTTCAGCATTATTATAAACCGAATTGTTCGTTTAGATCACAATCAGGCTATATAATGCTACGACTATATAATGCTACGGCTATATAATGGGCCCTAGGCCTCGCCTCCATTTTGGGCCCCCACCCCAACAACATGAAAAGTAAAATGCAATATATTTATTTGGCGTGTAAGTGTCATAGGAATTGTTTATGTCAAAAAATGCTACTAATAAAATAATAATGATCATTTGAAAATATATTTCCCCCCTTCCCCCATAATTTTGGGCCCCCTCGGGAAATTTGGGCCCTAGGCCTGGGCCTCGTCGGCCTATGCGGAGATCCGGCCCTGCCAATGAGGATCAGCCACCCAGATCGGTGCTGATTAGATTTCTCCGACGATAAGCCAAGGAGAAAATGTTGAGAACAGCCAGAGAAAAGCGTGGGATCGAATGGGAAGGCCCCAGACTATCTGTGCTCCCCGATGTGTCAAAGGAAGTAGCCCAGAAGAGAAAAACATTCACAACGGTGAAGAAAACAGTGCAGCAGCTTAAGTGTGAGATACACACCAGCCCCTCCAGCAACTCTGTGATTTACATGGAAGGAAAGAACCGTGGTTTCACGAGTGCCAGGGAGGTAGACAATTCATCAAGCTGAACTGTAATGCAGGTGGATAAGCATGAATGCTCTATCCGATAACAGAATTGTTGCACAGTGAAGGGTGACATGAGCAATGGAAAATGGACTGATCTAAAAGCGGACAAAGCTTAATGACGTGGGTGGGGGGTTCGAGTTTGATTTTGTGTTGCTTGAGCAGCAAAGCCAGAGAGAGATTTCCACTGGCTGGATGTGAGATAATCCACGGACCGGCTTTGACCTTGTATTGTTTTCATCTCGCTGTATTTTATTTCATTTTATTACGGCCGGAGAAAAGCCGGCTTTTCTCCAGCCGTACCTCAGTTGACGTTATTTGGGGCCAGTTTAAGTTTTGTATTTTCATACTTGTTCTTTTCTTATGTAAGTGTTAAGGTTTGTTTACACTGTTGTTCATAAATTGCGTAAGAAGTTGCATTGAGCAATGACAGGTAAAACTAGGAGTGAGACAAGTGAGACGCTGAGACTACATGAAGCATTAATAAGGGACAGTCAATACTGATTTCAAACCGAGTGTCAATAGGTCTATTTTGCACACTTAAAACATGATAAGGAATTATGTTAAATGCATAAGATGGAGGCGGAAATCCTGCTAAGAGGGAAGGTATTGACTTATCTGATACATATTAAGGGTGACATGGCTTTCATCTAAGTAGCACATTTTACAGAAGAAGAAGCAGCAGTGAAATTTAAACAGGGCAGGGTTGGACTCCTTTTTTTATAGCTCTTTTTCAAGCAAACAGAATGGGGTAATCATATGGTAAACTTTAAGTTTTATTTTACTTAACGAGGTCAACAATAAAGAGGGCAGAATGATTATGCATACAGGCACTGAAAAATGGTACCAAGATGAAACTGTGCAACATTTATGCACCGAATGTAGGAGATCCAAATGTTTTCCATGAAGTGAACAAGACCCTGGGAGAAATGGAAGGTCAGATAATTTTGGCAGGAGACTTCAATCAAGTTTTAGATGCTTTTTTAGATAGGAGCAAATTTAGTGGTACAGTAATGCCCACGGATAGAGCTGCACTACATATGTTCGGCGAGGATGTGGGTTTGGTGGCTACATGGCGATTGATAAATCCCAGTGAAAGGGAATATACTTTCCTGTCACACTGTCATAAATCTTATTGTAGAATCGATATTCTTTTGATATCAAATACTATTATAAAAAAAAGTTAGAAATTGTAAAATAAATGCAATGGCTCTTTTGGATCATGTAACAGTGGAGCTTGGTATTGATATAAATAATGACAGAGGGGAAAAAAAGCAGATGGACAACGGATACATCATTACATGATGAGACCTTTAACTTACTGTTGAAGGAAGATCTTAAATCTTCCTTTGAAATGAATGCTGGCAGCACAGATACAAAATCAATGCAAGAGGAAGTGTCCAAAGCTTACATCAGGGGGGAAATTATAGCACATACATGTAAAAAGAAAAAAGAGGATAAAAGAACTGGAAACTGAAATTAGAAATCAGAAAATAGAACTATCAAAACATTTTTCTGATCAGTTATATCAAGATATATGTAAGCTTGAGTTTCAATTGGAGGAAATTTATAATAAAAAGTGGAATACGCTTTATTCAGGCTTGGGACAACTTTCTATGAAGGGGGAGAGAAAACAGCCTTACTAGACAACTAAAACAAAACTCCTATAATGTAATACCAGCAATTAGGACAGGAGATACAATAGTCTCAAGGGAAATAAACAAGGTCCTACAACTGTTCTATAAAGAACTATACGCACACATAGGACATCAATACCAAACAGGAGAAATTGACAGGGTTGTTTTTTTCAAAATTAATCTTCCTAGATTGTCATCTGAACAGGTAGAATTATTAGATAGTCCAATAACAGAGAATGAAATAAGGAATGCTGTGTCACACAAATCACCTGGCCTTGACGGAATTCCAAAGGAGTATTATAAGCAGTATATAGACATCCTGACACCAATACTACAAGAGATACTATATAATGAGGCTTTTAGAGTAGAATCTCTTCCACCAACATTCAACGAGGCCTTAATATCAGCAATACCTAAAAAAGATAGGGACACAACAAAACCCTTTTAGTCTGATTAACTCGGATTGCAAGATTTTAACTAAGATCTTGGCCATATGTCCGGAAAAGCCATTACCAAGCATTATTCATCCTGATCAAGTAGGACTTATGGAAAACAGGTCCTCAAAGGACAACATGTGAAGATTATTACATTTGCCGTGGTTGAATCGGACAGAAAAAGACCCAGTTGTTGCCCTCTCACTTGATGCCGAGAAGGCATTTGAGCAATTTCAATGGGAATTCTTATTTGCAGCCTTTTCACATTTTGGATTTGGACCAACTTTTATTAAATGGATTAAAACATAGAAAAACCCAAAGGCAGTGGTGATAACCGATGGCGTAATGTCGCCTTTATTAAACCTTACTAGAGCCACTCGGCAGGGTTGCGCTCTGTCACCGTTATTGTTCAATATTGTATTGGAACCACTGGCCATTGCCATCAGAGCAAATGCAAATATTACGGGGTGGAAAGCAGCACAAATTAGTACTGTATGCAGACAACATTGTGATGCTGGTAAAAGACCCATTGAATTCAATACCATACTTAATGGACACAACACAATCTTACTCCAAATGGTAAGAATATAAAATTAATTGGACAATGTTGAAAGCTACACCTATATCTGGATTATGTTATCCAATTTTATTGACAAATGTCGGCTTTAAATGGATTCCAAAAGGGATGAAATACTTGGGAATCAAACTAAGTTGGGATATAGAGGAAATGCCTACATTAAATTTTGAACCAGCGTTACAAAAACTTAAAAATAATTCAGATAAGGCATCCGGGTAGCATAGCGGTCTATGGATGTGGTGAGAGAGGACATGCGGGTGGCTAGGTGACAGCGGAAGATGCAGAGGACAGGAAGAAATGGAAACGGATGATCTGCTGTGGCGCCCCCTAACAGGAGCAGCCAAAAGTAGTAGTAGTAGTGGAGCCGGGTAGCATAACGGTCTATTCGTTGCCTACCAACACGGGGATCAGTGGTTCGAATCCCTGTGTTACTTCTGGCTTTGTCGGGCGTCCCTACAGACACAATTGGCCGTGTCTGCGGGTGGGAAGCCGGATGTGGGTATGTGTCCTGGTCGCTGCACTAGCGCCTCCTCTGGTCGGTCGGGGCGCCTGTTCAGGGGGGAGGGGGAATAGCGTGATCCTCCCACGTGCTACATCCCCCTGGTGAAACTCCTCACTGTCAGGTGAAAAGAAGTGGCTGGCGACTCCACATGTATCGGAGGAGGCACGTGGTAGTCTGCAGCCCTCCCCGGATCGGCAGAGGGGGTGGAGCAGCAACCGGGACGGCTCGGAAGACTGGGGTAATTGGACGGGTACAATTGGGGAGAAAAGAGGGGAGGGATAATAATAATAATAATTTAGATAAATGGGGGAAAATTAAACTGAAAGTTTATGTAATTAAATGGTGGTTGCACCGTAATTCAAATATATTGTAACGTGCATGGATAAGAAGACACGCTGGCCACTGGTTCACGGGTCTGACCCTTTAGTCTAGCGGTTAGCGATGTCTCCTGCGGTGCGGGCGATACGGGTTCGCGTCCCGGCCGCGGCAGTTCCTGTGGATGCGTTGTCCGCCAAATTCGCTACAATATACTTGTGATATTACCAGTTACAATATCTAATTAGATCTTTAAACTGTATGAAACAATAATTAAAGACTTTTCATTGGAGGGGGAAAAACCCAAGATTAAACTTAGTAAAATGTATTCTCCTAGGGACAAAGGAGGCTTGGGGTTACCAGACTTATATGCCTTATATAATGCTGACTGATAGGCCTGTATGTAGTATGACCGCTGTCTCCTGATAGTAATTAATACCATCATATATGTTGCATGGATATTTTTCCTGGCCACTTTATTATTAGAATGTCCCTTATACTATTGACTTTATTTATTTTGTATCTTTTTGCTTTCGTTTCTTATGCCACTGATGTTACATGTATTGTAAGCGAAGTGAAACACTGTACTGTCATGTACCAAAGTTAAAAACAATAAAAATTTGAATTACAAAAAAAAACAAAAAAAACCCTGTGGTCATTCGGTTTTCTTCCGGTTCTGCCATCAGTCGTGTACGCATCACGTCACAGGCCATAAAATGGTGATTACTGCCTGTCTATTTCCCCCACGGTTTCTTTGGGAATTGCCCCTCGCGGATGCAAAACGTTATCAGCCAGTAGCCCATTAGCCAACCGGGCCCCCTACTCGCCAGCCAGCCAGCCAGGCAAGTCAAGTTCACAACAGGATCTAAGGCACCTAAGGTCACACGGAGCATTCATTTTGTCTGGTTCGTATAGCTTTGTAATGGCCGGAAGGTAAGTCCCTCATTGGGACTAATTATCTTGAGTCTTTTCTGAGATGGCAGATTAGACCGGCTCCAAGGAGCACACACACCAAACACCCCAACGGCTCTGCACTGTGGGAAGTTTAAACACATGATTTAGAGCAGTGGTTCTCAACCTTTTTGGGGTCCTGGACCCCCTGCGTATTTTTGATCTACCCCGAGGACCCCTCCACCTGATCTTGGGGGAGGGGGGTTGCAATTTGATAGAAACAGTAGAAACTGCATTTTAAATTGCATTATAGCATTTATTCACTCTTTGGGGCAAAAATAAGAGCTTTCAGTTGTAACTTAGATATAGTTAACAAAACAGAATTCTTATGCAGTAACTTTCAGATATATGTAACAAAACAGAATATGTATTCAGTAACTTTCAGATATATGTAACAAAACAGAATATGTATTCAGTAACTTTCAGATATATGTAAAAAAACAGAATATGTATGCAGTAACTTTCAGATATATGTAACAAAACAGAATATGTATTCAGTAACTTTCAGATATATGTAACAACAGAATTTTTATGCAGTAACTTTTAACAATGCAAACGGGAGCGAGATCTCTTATTAAAATACAATAAATTACACTTGTGAAACAGATGTAATTAGAGAAAAAAGTCCTGTTACCCTTTATGGTTTAGGTAGATAAAGGTCTCAGTCACATTTGAGTAAAATAATCCTGTTTCTATAAATGTCATAGGATCTTTTTTTTAAAGATATTTTATTTTCACGGACCCCTTGCAATTACACCACGGACCACTAGGGGTCCGCGGACCCCCGGTTGAGAAACACTGATTTAGGGGAACACAAGTATTAGGAATGTCCCTACAGGCAGCCGGAGAAAGAGAAGTAACAAAGAACACACACAACAAGAAACAGCTTTAACCACATTCAGGAAAATCAGATGCATCTAACCAATCTATTAGAAAGAAGAAGAAGCTTTGCAGTGTTTAATTTTGGATGAGTTGGGATCAACTATCTTTGTCAGCCTCTCAGCTATGTTTAGGAGACGAGGTCACGGGGGTCGTTTTCCGTTTCCTCCTGCTTCCTCCTGCTTCTTCCTTCAGGGTTTGTGGTTTGTTACGTGTTTAGTTCCTTCCTGAGTGGAACATCCCCACTACCAGGCGGAGGAGTCGCAACAAAACCCAAGAGTTCACCTTTCGCTGGACTCGTCTGAACAGAATTTTTTTTCCGTCAGGGTTCGAGGACACGTCACCTCGTCGTGTTCGCCTCACAGCCGTGTTGCTCGCCACACGAATGAACTCTGAAGAGAGAACTTCTTTTCTCCGGTGATTCTCAAAGCCAGCAAAGGGCCCGAGATGTGATCTGACATGTTTGTAAATGAGACTCATTATCCCTGAGTATCAAATTAAGTTTGTGAGGCTTATCTCATCTTTCTTTTTTTTTTTCATTTAAAAAAAAAAAAATTTAATTTGGGGTTGAACAGGACAACGTACAGCCGCACACATCAGGCCCTGGGAAGCAGGAACCAGAGGTATTGTTCTCTGGCTTCCCTTCTATAAAATTCCCCTTCCTGGAACCGACAAGCACTCCCAGCATGGATACCAACCCACAGGCCGGCGGTAATGCATTGTTCCTGGACCCAGTGGAGGGAGGGCCAGTGGAAATATTGACATTACACACATCCCCAGCACTGGAAACAGACTACCTTACATTCATGTGCCGCACAAAACTTGCTTAGAGCCCTCAGTGATTTATTTTTACATTTTTCATCAAGTGTTCATCTTCATACTGTATAAATACTGAATCAAGTGAGCTACCACTCGGTCTCAGTGTGGAACCATGGCAATATTCTCACGTGCAGCATTACGGTTCTTTCACGTCCGTCTGTAAATAGATGGCCGACACAGAGGCATCTAGCGAACACCGAAGTGTGCGCCATTGCATAAAAATGTCTCATTGGTTTTACTCTTTCCCCAATAAAGGTTGGCTCTCTGAAGGGAATTTATGCTGGCTATAATTATACCCGCAAGATATAAAACCTCACACTTTTATAGGTCCCGTGAAACGGCATTTAGAGCACCACAAATGTCCTCTGTTTGACATATAGCCAAACGAACGGAGCGGCTGAGTGGGATGTAGAGAGGGGAGGGAGATCGACTTGACTGACAGCTAATAGCAGCTGAGCATTTTTGAAAGACTGACTGCGATTCAAGACAGGCGAGTTGCAACTGGCTAGTTTAGGTTTGTTTGGTGGTTACTGATCACTCGTCTTCTCTCAAGCTTGCTCCCAATACGATCCGTCCATCCATCATCCAAGCCGCTTATCCTACTCAGGGTCACGGGATGCTGGAGCCTATCCCAGCAGTTACTGGGCAGCGGCGGGGAGACACCCCTGGACAGGCCGCCAGTCCATCACAGGGCTGCACTGTTTGGGTGGTTGTGTGCCACGTTTCACGTGGTTTTTTAATTAGATAACCGCAGTTTCCCCTTCAGATGTGAACATGGTGTCAGGATTGGGCCTGATGCCATGTGACTGTCATCAGGGCTTCATAAATGTACGACAGAGCACGCTTCAGGCTTCGCTCGTATTGACCCCCTCCATCCATCCATTTTCCAAGCCGCTTATCCCAATTGGGGTGGCGGGGATGCTGGAGCCTATCCCAGCAGTCATTGAGCGGCAGGCGGGGAGACACCCTGGACAGGCCGCCAGGCCATCACAGGGCCCACACACACATTCACGCCTAGGGACGATTTAGTACGGCCGATTCACCTGACCTACAGGTCTTTGGACTGTGGGAGGAAACCGGAGCCCCCGGAGGAAACCCACGCAGACACGGGGAGAACATGCAAACTCCACACAGAGGACGACCCGGGATGACCCCCAAGGCTGGACAACCTCGGGGTTCGAACCCAGGACCTTCTTGATGTGAGGCGACCGCGCTAACCCCTGCGCCACCGTGCCGCCCCCTGCTCCCAATTCATTGGATATCATTGTTAGTGTAGTGTAAGAAAGAGACACATGTTAGTCTTATAAACTCAAAAATAGTGCAATATTTTGGGGTTCGTTTGTTTGTCTTTTTGTGAATTTCTGGAGCACTGTGTTGAACAGGTGTAAATTAAGTGCAGATAAAAGTGCTGACAAGAAGGAAAGATGTACTTTCCACTTCACGGGACCGTTTCATTTGTTGTTAGCTCATGTAGCGTGTCTGCAACTGCTAACATCCCTCGCGCAAATTCTGAAACGCACCGGAAACAATGATGGCGGAAGAGTGAGAGAGTCACCAGAGGGTTTTTCCTGTCTGCTCTGGATGACACTTCTTCATTTGCTCTCTCCCAGGAGTCAGCTGTTGGTTTTGGCTGGCTGTGCCTCTCTCGCTCGCTCACCTTCTGCCTCTCTCCTTCTCCCTCCTTTCTTTCCCTCTCTCTCTCTCTCTCTCTCTCTCTTCGATGACAAGCGCCAAGCCTTGATCTCTAGAGATTAAAAAAAAAACAAAAGCAAAAAAACAAAACACACCTCCTACACAAAGACAACAGCAACACAACAAACAGGCTTTATAAATGAAAGCGAGCCAGACAAATGAATACGCAAACACGTGCCGGTCCGGACTGATTCTGTTTCTGACGTGGGTTTAAGGGGGTGCTGCTGGGTTAGCTTTGTAATACCGCTCCATCCACATGGCTCTGACAAAGCCAATTCCACTGAGCAACTTCATTCGTTAGACTCGGTTTGGGGAAACTCTGGCAAGGAGTAACAGAAATGCAACCGGGGGGTCTGAAAATGGAGCGACATTTTGTGGACCGAGGCAAAATACAGGCCTCGGAAAAATCCTCATTATCCATCCCTTCATCCGTTATCCGGACCGCTGATCCTGCTCTCAGGGTCGCGGGGATGCTGGAGCCTATGCCAGCAGTCACTGGGTGGCAGGCGGGGAGACGCCCTGGACAGGCCTCCAGTCCATCACAAGGCCGACACACACACATATTCACATAGGGACAATTTAGCATGGCTGATTCACCTGACCTACTTGTGTTTGGACCGTGGGAGGAAACCGGAGCACCCGGAGGAAACCCACGCAGACACGGGGAGAACATGTAAACTCCACACAGCGGATAACCCGGGATGACCCCCAAGGTTGGACTACCCCGAGGCCCGAACCCAGGACGTTCTTGCTGTGAGGCCGCCGTGCTAACCGCTGCGCCACCGTGCCGCCCTTAAATCCTCCCTAGTCTCGCCACAAACTGCTCCTTTGTGTGATAAGAGTTGGAGCGAACATCAAACCCAAATTCTTGTGTGAAATCATTTGCACTCAAACGACCAGCTCTTTAAAGAGCGGCTGACAGGACGGGAGATGAATGACTTCTGTCTGTCTGAAGTCTCATAACTTGTTATGCAGCTCCTCCATTCTTCAGCCATCCATCAAAAACGGAGATAGCCAGGAGAGTAATTGTCGCGTTATCGCTGGAAATGCTGGTGAACTTTCCAAATAAGAATCTCTTCTTATATGGATGTAGACACAGTCATGTAATTTGAACATAAGCATACAACTTGCTTGCACAGTATAGCCAGAAGATGAAATACCAGTTTCATGTTTAGTCACGGTGGGATTGATTTTCCAGTAGCGGGACGCCGGTGGTGCAGAGTAAATATGAGTGAAAACTGTATTGATGGCTTCATAATTAAAAATCTGCACTAATAAAATTGCAGGAACTGAAGTGCCGCCAAAGCCAAACTTATTGATTGTCGTGACTGCGTGAGGGCATGAACTTAACACCTGAGGGGAGCTAACGACGTGGCTTTCATCTGAACTCCACGACTCCACTGATGTCAGAGGTCACAAGCTGTCGAACCCGAGTTGCCTAACTTTGCAGAAGCTGCTTGGCAAATAGCATGCGCTCACGTTCCCAACGGATGCTTGAAGTAATGACTGGCGGTCAAAGCCATGCACGACGCTGGTTGAAAAAGCAGCCATCCTCATGAGAATACTCGTGGATGTGACTGGGAACCAAACCATCCTGGAACAGGGGGCGGGGGTGGGGGGGGCAGAATAGTCCCTTCAAACGAACCGGAGGTGTGAAATATTAGATCCCTGAAGACCATCTGTAGCTAAGATTTACTAGAGATGGAAGAAAAGTATGTTTAGTCTTTTATGGCTCCTTGGTTCATGAGATCGGTGTGATCCAGCAGTTCTCTCTCTCTCTCTCTCTCTCTCTCTCTCTCTCTCTCTCTCTCCCCCTCCCCGCCGCAGGGCGCTTCAGGAAAATTACTGCCGGGGAAGCAGAAAAGCCATTACGAGTAAATGTACCACGGTGTTTTCTCTCCAATGATGTTCGCTGGTAATTTCATTATGATAAAGAAACCTAAATTCATCATGCGCAAAAAAAAAGAACTTTGCTGACCATTCTGTGCATTAATATAGCTTATAAATGTTGGCCACTGCCCAAGATGAACTGTAGTTATTAAAAAAAAAAACAGACGAGGGTGACTGGCAACTATAACAGAATGTGTCAAATGGGCCCGTTATGAGTAAAATACTATTCAGCAAGTTATTCACCCACTGAGCCCTGTGGTAATGACACTGACAAAGCTACTTGTGTGTGCGTGTGCACATGCGTGTGCACATGCGTGTGCACATGCGTGTGCACATGCGTGTGCACATGCGTGTGTGTTTGGCTGTTTGGAAGGCGTGGATCAGCGGCAAAGACATTTCAGCTCTGTTGGACTGGAGCAGTGCAATATGGCCCCTGACAGAAACTTCAGGGGGGAAAAAAAAAAATCATTTTTCAGCAGACCGTGTGTCTGGGAGCACCTTCATTATTTTGGCGCATTCTGTATTCCGCTAGATTACAGAGTTTTTGTGACACCCTGCCAACCACACACCCCCCCCCCCCAAGCCCCGCCACTCTCCCTTCTCCACAAGACACACAACTGAAGCGGCGTACACGCATGAGCGGTCTCGTCTGCTGATCAAACCCGCGTCTTCCCCCCATAAACGGCTGGGCTGGGTGTTTTTGCTTGCTGTCTCCATCGCAGGGTACACATGATTGTAGGGATGTGAGCCTGTGGATGTAGCCATAATAAAAGTCCATGTCAAGTGACTACGGGTGTCTTCATTGCATCCATCGTCTTGCAAAGTAGATGTGAGAAGTATAACCAAGTACTTCTGTGTCCCTTCCCACCGACGGAAAGAGCACAAAAAAATCCCTTTCCTGAAGAATACCTCAACAGAAAAGCAGTGTAGGGCCAAAACGACACGCTGTATATGTGTTTAAAGTGGCAAGCTCACAGATTTCCCCTGTCCATCAGATTATTATCTTTCACCAGTTGACTATCTTTGTGATATGCTTCTCTCTGGTTGCTCCACAAGAGAGGGAGCTCCCCCCTTAATCTCCCTGGCAGACCAATCATTGCTCACTAGCAAAGCAAACGTTCATCACTAATGTAATCGGTTATTTTCTTGCCCGGTGCGGGATTCGATACGGGGTGTTACTGCACCACAAGGCGACGTCACTAACCGCTCGGCTAAAGGGTCAGAATGTGTGGAATTATTCTGCTGCACCATCTCAGTTTGACGACACCAGCGACGATAACGTGTAGGCCTCATAGGACATTTGGTTGGAATCTTGAGTCGAGCGCTCACAGCTGAATAAAGTCCATTGAGTTGTATTTTAGCAAGATGAGGACTTTCTTATACTAAGTGCCAGTCTAGCTTTTGGGTTAAGCTAAAGTTGTCTTGGGAATATTCTAGGAAATTTAGCTTCCCCATACCTGATGCCCTAGCGCCGCCTCTGCCTAAAGGTTTGAACATGCTACTATTAGCATGGGGGGGGGAGGGGAGGGTTGCAACCTGGGTCTTATTTTCATAAATGTTGTCATCGTGCATATCAGATCACGTATGTGGACTTCCCTTTTGAACCTGCAGGAATGACAAGCCTATACTTACCATAAGTAGTAGTAACCAGCTGTCAGTCAGTGGTACTCAGACCGTGGCTCACAAGCCGCATGCAGCTCTTCGATGACTGTACTGCGGCTCTTTTAAGTCTCCACTTTTGCATTTTCTAACGCTGTTTAACCAAATATTTCCCCTGATATTTTGTCTGAGACACTCGCAGCAGAAATGTTTTTCTTCTTCTGATGAATTTGCGGCAGACTAGACGCAGGAAAGGCACATTGTGCTGCCCTCGACAGGTCATTTTTAGAGCTCCACTGAAGCCGGTGTTTCCCAACCCAGTCCTCAAGGACCCCCTATCCTGCAGACTTTCTTTGCAACCCTGAATAGGTACTTGTTTGTAGTTATTCAACCAATCAGCGATGCATTATGTCAGATGTTGCACACCTTGCATAATTAAGTGCTATGAGATGATTGGTTGAGTATGTACAAGCAGGGCTACCTATGCAGGGTTACAATGAAAATCTGCAGGATAGGGGGTCCTTGAGGACTGGGTTGGGAAACACTGAGCTAAACCCTGATGCAGAGTCCAATGCTCCGCACTGAGTACTGATTTCAATGAATGACTTGTAACTCCAAGTTCTGACAGCTCTGCTTGCACGAGGCGTCTCTCTGTAATAGTTGGTGCATTCCATCACAGCATGATTCAGTTTCCGGCAGTAAAATTATAAGCCTATTTCCCAACATAAGCAACCTTTGACCCTAACGAATGTTGGGTGAGGAGGCATATGTTTGTAATGTGGCTCTTCCCAAAGAAGATTTTTTGTAAATGTGGCTTGTGAGTTGGCGAAGTCTGAGTAACGCTGGTCTAGATTAAGCTGGTTAGTAAAATGATATCACAACCGACATGGGACGATGGTAAAAACTACTAAAATGTGAAATTTGTTAAAAAACAGAATCACCCTTCCACTAAAAGTTTATGGATGATGATTATGATGATGATGGTGACGGATGGTTTCCATGTTCTCCATCCCCTCCCCAACTAAACAAGAACCAATTAGGCACCCTATCCTGCTGTGATAATGAGACAATCTGCCAGGTTTATCCTGCGACCCCTCCATTGGCCTGAGACACTTTGTACCAGGAAAAATGGCGCGTCAGTGAGACGGAAAAACTACAGCAACTACACAGACATACAGATAGAGGCAACAAGCCTCTTTCAAGACAAAAATCCTGGAATTTTCCCAGATTTCCAAATCCTGTGATTGGTGATAAACCCCCATTTTCAGATTTCCAGGCTGATTCCAGGTTTTTCATCGAAGACCCCTTGTTACGCCCACCAAATCCATGGGTTTTTTTAGCCCGTCAGTCCGTTTCCTGTCCTATGATCTCTCTTGAAGTGTCAACTCCTTGGTTACACTTGACTGGGAAAAAAAATGCAGTTGGACTAGATTATTTGTACGTGTTACTAATTTTAAAATATTTCCATTGTTTGCACAACATACAGTTCCTGTTTAATTGTTATCAGAATAGAGAGGAATGCGAAACCGTCATCTACCATCACTGAACAGAATGCATCTTCATTAGTCACGTTTTGACATAATGGCGTCGACCACAACATGTCAAACAATTCCTGGAATTCCGGAAAAACGCTTTCCCAATGCCAAGGAAGACTGCTGTGCCCTATTCTGGATAATCCTAATTTTCCAGGATTCTGAGGCCAAAGACCCTCCCGTAGATCAAATCGGGTCCCTGTAAAAACTCCAGGACTTCAGTCATGTCTGAAATGATTAACACAGACAGGCGTCAATAAAAACACGCAGGAATCAAGGTGAGGCCATGATTGTGGATCGGTGGGAAGACAAGAAACAGAGACAGATTGAGTGATACGGGAGTGGAAGGAGCACAGACAATGGAAGGAGTAGAAAAAAAATAAGCGAGGCAAAGAAGAAAAAAGACATGAGAATGGGTTTGGGGACGTTTTGAGGGGTCAGTAGTAGTAGTTTATACACACAGCGGCCATGGCTAAAACAGGGCCGACAGCAGCAGCCTGCTCCTTTAATGAAACTGTCCGTGTGGGGGAAAAGATTTCACTAGAGCCCTAGTGGGGTGTGACACAGGGCAAAATCGTTTCATCATCCCCTCCTAATACACACAAACGCACAAACACACACACTCACACACACAGTTTTTGGAAGTTAACAACATTCTGTACCTCCCTCTTACGATGTTTTCAATCATGTGTGCAGGTCTAAAAGCAGGGGGGAATTATACTCCTGGTTTCCCTTACTCTGTGTGCATAAATGAAGGCGGCATGCACACCAGATGTCACAGGCTGATGAAACATTTGCTGTATCTGGATGAATGTGATAACACAGGATGGTGCTCCCATTTCAGCTGATATGTTTTGTCAGCATGGAGGCTCTCAAAAGCTGGCGCTAAATTTGCAGTCAGACATCATCATGATTCCCTAAATTGCAGGCAGCAGGATGTCCTCGATAGTTCAAGATGTAATATACCTCAATTGCAGGTGATTATTTGCACGCCTTAAAGTCGGACTGAAATTGAAATGCTAATATTTTCCAACATCTCTTATTACTGCAATTGTCATGCATTTTGTACTGTCACTTTCAATTGAAAAATATGTATATATAGATTTATATTCATATATGTATATCCAATGACTGCTGGAATAGGCTCCAGCATCACTACGACCCGACTTCAGATAAGCGGCTTGGAGGATGGATGGATGGATGGATATATATATGAAAGGCCCTGTGATGGACTGGCAGCCTGTCCGAGGTGTCTTATAATATATATGAAAGGCCCTGTGATGGACTGGTGGCTTGTCCAAAGTGTCGTATATATATATATATATATATATATATATATATATATATATATATATATATATATATATATATATATATGAAAGGCCCTGTGATGGACTGGTGGCTTGTCCAAAGTGTCGTATATATATATATATATATATATGAAAGGCCCGGTGATGGACTGGCGGCCTGTCCAGGGTGTCTTCCCACCTGCCGCCCAATGACTGCTGGGATAGGCTCCAGTATCCCCGCGACCCTGAGCGCAGGATACGCGGTTTGGATAATGGATGGATGGACATATGAAAGGTAGAGTACAGTTTTTCTATTTTTCTTTTTTTCAAAAGAGCTGCCTTTTGTTCAGCTTCTCTCAGGTGATCTTTATTGTTTCTGATACTCATGATGTCATCAGACACACTAATGTATTTACAGCTAATCAGATCAAATCATCCAAACACAGGGGCGCTAGTGAGCAGCGCATGGAGTAATCAATCAATCAAGTTGCATTTTATGTAGCGCTTTTCTAGCTGCAACAGCCACTCAAAGTGCTTTACATTTCTGGTCAAATCTGAATTTCAGACACCTGTTATAACAGAACATCCATATAACACCAGAGGATGACAGACATTCTTTCAGATGCTCCTCATGCCAAGCTTTAAAATCAATATTTTGACAGTCTCATATCTCATCATATTAGCCACAGGAACTTCCATGGCACAGTGGGGTTTAATTAGTTAATTGTCTGTGACAACATGATGTCGCCAACAGTTAACAGTGTCACAATAGAAGTCCAAAGATGTCAAGTCGCTCCAGCCAGATACAGCTAATGATAACAATGCTAGCTGTGATTCTCCCAGCCAAACCACAGCTGTCGACATGGAGGATTTGCCATGGATCTGAGAGAAGGTCTCTGACAAGATCCTTGAACACATTAATGATGGGTTTGACAAGGTGGAACAGATCCTTTAGGCTGTACAAAGCTCTCAGAATGAACTGCTGAAGAAGTTGGACTCTATTAAAAAGGTGCTGGAACAGGAGAACTGTAGAAGCTGCTTGGAAAAGGCAGCCTGCTGCCTGAAAAATGAAAACAATGCACTAAAGCTCAAGGTGGATGACCACGAAGGCTGGTCTAGCCGCAATAATATTAAGATTGTCAGCATACCTGAACAAGAAGAAGAGAATAAACCAACGGAATTTGTCGAAGCCCTGATCCCAAAACTTCCCAAAGACAGCTTCCAATCCAATACAGTGGTTATCAACTGGGCACACCAGACTCTGTGACCAGTTCAAGGTTTGTACAACACCGGGTGAGGCTATATCAATTCTGAACACTGACTTAAGAACGTATCCTAAGAAATTTGATGCCACTCTGTGTGTTTATACAGAGGCTTAGTCATACCTATTGACATGACCTTTTGCCATTCAGATATTCCAGTCTGACTTTATGAGAGACTGTCAATTTAGTTTATTTACTCCAATCAGCCATGAAGGGCAATGGAGTTGAGCTACCTTCTTGTAGATTTTTTTTTAGCTAGTTATTGTTTTTCTGGGACCTAGTCACCGGACGTGTTTTTAGCGGTCCCAAGCTTAGAGGGACATCTGTGCTTCACTTGGGTGCTTCATTTGGGGAAGTACTTTGTGGGTGGGTAGGGAACATGTTCATGGGTTTAAGGGTGTTATTCTACACTACAGTGTGTGATTCTTATGTGTTGTGTTTTTCTATGTTCTGTGTTATTTTGGGTGGATGCCAAATTGTCTTCATCTCAGGGACAATGTCAGTATCTGACAGCATTGCACATAGCAGAAGGTTTACAACACGGTAGTGAGACCAGTTATTTTATATGGTTTGGAGACAGTGGCACTGATGAAAAGCCAGGAGGTGGAGATGGAGGTGGTAGAGTTGAAGATGCTAAGATTTTTGTTGGGAGTGACGAGGAAGGACAGGATTAGAAATGAGTACATTAGAGAGACAGCTCAGTTTGGACGGTTTGGAGACAAAGCAAGAGAGGCAAGATTGAGATAGCTTGGACACGTGTGGAGGAGAGATGCTGGGTATATTGGGAGAAGGACACTGAATACGGAGCTGCCAGGGAAGAGGAAAAGAGGAATTGCCAAAGAGGAGGTTTAGGGATGTGGTGAGGGAGGAAATGCAGGGGACTGGTGTGACAGAGGACAGAAAGAGATGGAAATGGATGATCCGCTGTTGTGACCCCTAATGGGAGCAACCAAATATAGTAGTGGGTGTCATGGAATGTGCAGGGTCTCAGTCATGTAATTAAAAGGTGTCGCGTTTTCTTGCATCTCAAATCATTGAAGCCATACATCATTTTTGTCCAGGAAACGCATATCAGTGCAACTGAACAGTGCAGGCTGAGAGCAAATTGGATTTCTCGGGTTTTCCAAGCGCCTTTTACTCAAAAGGCCAGAACTGTTACTATTCTTTTTCTTAGAAATATCTCATTTCGCCTTGAATCTATGACAGCAGACCCATATGGCAGGTACCGAATAATTGCAGGTCATATAAATTCCCTTCCAATAACAATGCTTAATATCTATGGCCCAATTACTGACAATCGTGATTTCTTTCTTAAGGCTTTTGATGCAATACCAGCTTGCAGCCCCAATGTTATTACTGGAGCTGACTTTAATTGTCATCTGGATCCAATTTTTGACAGACTCAACAAAACCACCTCCTGCTAAAGTCTCAATGCACATTTTGATTGATTTAATCAAAACAAGGGACATGCTTCATATCTGGCGATTGCAGCATCCTACTGAGAAGGACTTTGAATTGATCCGTTGTGGGACAGGGAGCCAGTGGAGGTTCTGGAAGACAGGGGTGATGTGGTCACGGGAGTGGGCGTGGGCGTGGGTGAGCAGGCGAGCGGCAGTTTTGAATGTATGGGAGTTTGTTTAGGACTTTGGATGATGAGCCATCGAGAATGCTGTTGCAGTAGTCAATTCTGGATGTGATGAAGGCATGGATCAAGGTTTCAGCAGCGGAGAAAGAGAGTGGTGGGCGGACATGAGCAATGTTTTCTTGGGAGCTCTGGATATGAATCCCCTGTCTTTCTTTCTGTTACTTTATATAATGGTACTGGGTGCTTTATGTTTACTATATATGTTTGTTTTTATTGTAAAAAAAAATAGCCATAAATATTTTTAAAAAATCATCAAAACACAAAACCTACCCAATTTAAACTGACCTAATGATGGCTTATGTCACTTAACAAAGATATAAACTCTTGTCACTCAGAGGACAGCTCATGAATATTAACGAGGACTAAACCACTCCTTCACGGTTCTTGAGACATTTGAGAATTGTTATTGATACACGTATAAAAATACAATATTGCATTTACAAATAAATGTTTCTGAATGTTTTATCATGAGGCGTTCATGGGTTTTAGACATGAAAATCTGTATCTGATTACTTAGTTTGGTCTGATTTGAAAAGCTTGGCAGACTTCAGACAAACAAGTCATATGACATCATGCCTTTGAGGAAATAACACAAAGAAGGTGGGGCGAGGAGCTGTACGTTATCTGAACGCCGGTCTCTACGAAAAAGTAATGAATTCACTTGAGAGAAAAAATGTTGCACTGCTTTTCTGAATTAACGACCTTATTGTCTCAGAATTCTGACAAAAGATTTCATGGGGGAAAAAAATCTGCTCGTTTTGCTGAATTAACGAGATATCTCAAATTCCTGCGAAAATCTCTCACCTGCATGGACTGTGGCTGCGACTCCTAATTAGCCTGACCCTCCAACAGTGCTATATGATTTCAAGTACAGAGTCAATACAGGTAAGGTATCCATCCATCCATTATCTAAGCTGCTTATCCTAATTAGGGTCACGGGGATGCTGGAGCCTATCCCAGCAGCCATTGGGCAAAAGCTGGGGAGACACCCTGGACAGGCCGCCAGTCCATCACAGGGCTAACACACACACACACACACATAGGGGAAAATTTAGTATGGCCGAGTCACCTCACCTACATGTCTTTGGACTGTGGGAGGAAACCGGAGCACCCGGACGAAACCCATGCAGACACGGGGAGAACATGCAAACTCCGCACAGAGGACGACCCGGGGTGACCCCAAGGTTGGACTACCCCGGGGTTCGTATCCAGGATCTGCTGTGAGGCAACCACGCTAACCGCTGCGCCGCCCTGCCGCCTATAAGGTATCTGAGGTATTAGTTTCATGTTACATGCCAGATTATGTCAGCTAAGTGTTCGCTTGGCCACATGTAACAGAAGAGAGGAGAGGAAATGAGCATTGGCAGTGACAGCTAGCTGTCTCACTCGCTATGTACGGTAATCTAGCTATGTTCGAGCCCCTATCTTTCTACTGTACCCCACAATCTAGCAGGTTAGTAATGTTTATTAACAGGTCTATGGGCTTACCTTTTACTACACCATCAACAAGAGCAGAATTTATTTATTTATTTATTTATTACATGAAATCTTTTCTCAGAATTCTGAGATAGGGCGTCCGGGTGGCGTGGTGGACTATTCTGTTGCCTACCAACACAGGGATCGCTGGTTCGAATCCCCGTGTTACCTCCAGCTTGTGTCCTTACAGACACAATTGGCC
>JAJHIY020000021.1:0-12500 GCA_022114975.2 Lampris megalopsis | reverse complement strand
CCCCTGCCTGGCTAACAACACAGGCCAGAGACTAGCCCCAACTTCCTGCTGACATACCTGAGAGGGGGGGGGGAGGCCATTGAAGAGAACAGCACCTTTGCTACATAACGTATAGTGTCTGTGTGTGGGGTGGGGGGTGGGGGGTGGAATGTGGAGAGGAGTTAGATCAGGACCAGAGTGACAAGATGAATGGAGGCGTCAGGCTTTCGGAGGGGCGGATGCGTTCGGGGGGTGGGGGGGGGTGTATATCAGCGACACAGGTGAGAATGGAGAGATGGCGGTGGAGATAGAGGTGGGGACAGAATGGGTGCAAACTTCATACTGCTGACAACTCACTTCTGGGTTGTTGGCCGAGTTTGCCGCTGTCGTTGTTTGGGGTTGGGTTGGGTTGTGGAGGCGGGCAGGCTGGGAGAGATGTTTATGTACAAGCACACACTTAAACCGGCAGGATAAGGTTCAGCTGATTCAACAGAGAGGCCCGCCAAACCGGCAGGAAATGACGGACAGCAGACTGGGAAATAACCGGGCATTATCATTTATCGACTCTCAGCGGCATTATAGCGAGATGAAATTCCGGCGGTGTCTTATAATCGTGCCACATGATTTTATTCTCTAAATTATGAACAATGAGAATCTCACAGAGCGAAATGCGAAACTATCGTGTGTATTATTTGAAAAGTGGTTTTGGTCTGATATTACACTTTACATTACACAGACAGTTCAATCTGATGAAATTCAGTTGGCTTCTTAAATATGGTGCTTTTGCATTACGTGAGCGGAAACCCTTTCCCGCAGTTATAATTACAATAATAATACTTGCTCCGTCTTATGTGTTCCCTGCACACACACCGCCACAGCAAAGACAAGAAGCATGGCAGCCTAGCCAGTGGAGCCAATGTGGTGAATTCAGGGCGGCCTCCCGGTCACATCATCCCACTTCTGACACCAACGTGACAAATTCTAGGGGCAGCCGGGAATCGAACCCCGGTTCCCCGCACCATGGGCGACTGCGCTAACCAGTCCACTAAAAAGGGCCTGGGTTCGAACCCCGGGGTCGTCCGACCTTGGGTGTCATCCCAGGTCGTCCTCTGTGTGGCGTTTGCGTGTTCTCCCCGGGTGCTCCGGTTTCCCCCACCATCAAAAAGACACACGTGTTAGGGTTCATACTCCTGTCTGGGCCCCTGACCGAGGCGTGGCGAGACCAACTGGAGTCCCCGGGTGCTGCACAGCGGCTGCCCACGGCTCCTAGCTACACAGCTAGGATGGGTTAAATGCAGAGAGTAATTCCCCTACAGGGATCAATAAAGTATCCCCCAAAAAAAACCCCCAAAAAACCACGCATTACAATTAAAAAAGGGGTTAGGCTGCAAGATTTACCACTGTTAACCACTCGTATATCCTCACATTGTTGGGGGGGAAAAAAAACGTCTCTCTGGGTTTTTTGTGAGGTTATTTCCCCAAATTAATTAAGTGATTTCTTGGCTACGAGGGCATCGTGAAGCCCAGAACGCAGCCCGTCCGCAGCCCGGAGGAGCAACTGGGTAGGAGGACCCGGGTCTGAGATATTTATCTCCGGGTCATGAAATGTTCCCCGGGATTAAAATGTTAATAAAACTCCACAGAATGAGTTATATTTTCAACTGTGCAGCCGCAATTAATTAAAAGCAGGGTGAGATCAAATTAAGGCGGTGTCTCTATTTGTTATGGCCGGGGGGGGGGGTTGACAAAGCCCCCCCCCACCCACCCTCCCCCTCCCTGACCCGTTTCTGAGAAAGGAACTCGTGAATCAGCCAAAGTTTCACTCAGAGGCTGATGAAGGGGAGGACAAAGTGACAGGCTTGACAGATTGCTGGGTGAGAAGGACGGCACGGGGGAAGGAGAAGAAGAAGAAGAAAAAAAGGGCAGGCTGACAGCAAAGAGTGAGAGAAAGATGAGCGGGTGACAGAGGGAAAGAGATGGGGAGAGGGAGCGAGAGAGAGAGAGGGAAGGGGGGAGGCAAAAGAGAACGAGTGGCAATAGCAAAGATGTAAGGGAGAGAGAAAGATAAGCAACAAAAAAGGGGGTGGGGGGGGATGCGGGGGGGGGGGGGATGAAATATGTACGGTTGACTTAGGGTCCAGAGTTGCTCCACAGAAACCAAACTGGAGGTTGGAGGTATTTCTTGCCACTATGCCTACAACTTTAGCTCAGCAGAGCAAAGTGCCAAAAAACATCTCTCTCGCTCTCTCTCTCTCTCTCTCTCTCTCTCTCTCTCCTCCCACATGCACACACACACACACACACAGACACACACACACACACACACACACACAACCCTCGGGGGAGGAAAGAAGGCACACCGACATGAACGCTGTTGGCTCACAGTCAGCTGAAGGTGAAGACAGGCCTTCAAATACAAGTAAGCAGCAATCCATGCGTAACACACACACACACACACACACACACACACACACACACACACACACACACTCAAATGCATGAACAGTGAGTCACACAGACGTCTACATAATCCAGGAGAGACTACCCAGCCAGAGACTGACTGGACAGTTTGCAGAAGAAGAGGACAGGCCAGTTCTCAGTAGCGAGAGCGAAAATAGCGCAACAGGCCCGGTCAAATCTGTTGTTGTTGTTGTTGTTGTTTCAAAACCTCTAATAAAAGTGTCCGCTCTGCTTCAGGGGGCCCTTCTCCTGAAAGCATCTCTTCCACACTGACCGAGATCTGCACAATACAGATGTGATATGAGAGATATGACCTACGTATCGCCATTCCCTGGTCTTAAAGGCTGCATTAGAGTGAAGGGATATAGTTTTCTCCACTTGTTCAACCGTTGGCGCTACCAGCTCGGTCATCATAGACCCACAATAGTAATGATCCTTTCTCCACATTGTCTTGAGTCAGAAGCTTATGAAGAAGGCACCAGCAGTCATCCCCAAAATACCATCACATTATCGATATCAAGGTATTCAATCAAAAATAGCGCGATATGGGGCGGCCGGGTAGCGTGGCGGCCTATTCCGTTGCCTACCAACCATGGGAGTCGCCTGTTCGAATCCCCGTGTTACCTCCGGCTTGATCGGGCGTCCCTACAGACACGAGTGGCCGTGTCTACAGGTGGGAAGCCGGATGTGGGTATGTGACCTGGTCACTGCACTAGCGCCACCTCTGGTCGGTCGGGGCGCCTGTTTGGGGAGGGGGGGGGAATAGCGTGATCCTCCCACATGCTACATCCCCCTGGTGAAACTCCTCGCCGTCAGGTGAAAAGAAGCGGCCGGTGACTCCACCTGTATCGGAGGGGGCATGTGGTGGTCTGCAGCCCTGCCTGGATCGGCAGAGAGAGCGGGACAACCCGGAAGAGTGGGATAATTGGCCAGATAAAAAATGGGGAGAAAAGGGGAGAAAAAAAAATAGCGTGATATTTGATTTGATCAATATCGCCACACAATACGTTGTACACATACTAACATTAGCCGTGTGAGAAAGGGCCAGCAGATGAATATCCTGCAGGACAAACACTCGGCCTACGTTGAACTAAAGAACAAATGAGGGTCTCAGAACAGACTCAATAAGAGTCTTGTCCACCGTTCAGTCACAGCGTGAGTGAAGCAGCCTCTAGTGTCTGGCTCGTACCGCCGCCTGCAAAAAGCCGGCTCGTGTAGGAGGCACAGAGGCCGAAAGGAGACGGTACCGCGCCATAGAGAAACGTGACATTCTGCCAGGGGCAACTGCATGTTGGCTTACACCACGGTAATGAGGGAGTTGCGCCGATTCCCATCATGTTCAAGCCCTGTTACAAATCCAATTTCCCCTGGTGCATAGAAAAATCAGAAAATGAGAGGTGGAGGGGTGACGACCCGACTAAAAAAAAAAAAAAGGAGGGGCAATTACCCCTGCAAGGGGCGTTATTAGCTCACTGATTGACCTTTCAACTCTGACCTCTAGCTGCAGGGAGGCCGCAGAACGTCAACTCTGCCATGGAGCTCCGAGTAAGGGAAAAGGTCAGCCCGGGCACAAAGAGAGGATTTGAAAAGCTTTTCAAAGAACGCCATTTGGGGGAGGGGGGGGGGGAGAGGAGGAGAGAGGGGAGGGGTTTTAGAGAAAATCATTAGCCATCTCGCAGAAGCCCCGAGGAGGATAAATGGAGGGAATTCCTTAGGAGGAAAAGTGTCGAGCCTCAGAACGGAGCTGCTCCTGCAGGGAAAGGACACCTGCGACTACTCTTTGGGATAGTCAACGAGTCGCTTTCATGTTGGCGTACTCATTAACTAATTGAGACTTTCTTTCGACCTTCTATGTTGGCGAACAAAGAAACGTGACCAGCAACTGCACAGCTTTCATCCGGCTGTATAAAGGAGAGCGTCTTAATATTGCATCCACTTCCTGGTAAATTACACAAACGTGCAGTTGCCAAAACGTGCACGTTTCTGCAAGGATCGGCAATGAACTGGCATCTGGTCCAGGGTCCCATTATTTAGAAATGAATGCCTGCTGGATTAATCCCCCCCCCCCCGACACTGAACTGGATTAAGCAGGCATCCAAAACAAATGAATGGGGCGTTATATGTGAATGCGGCCAACAAGAAATTAAGAAATAAACAGATAAAAGTGAACCGATGATGAGCCAACCGCTATGCCATGAAACTTTCAACGGTGTACTCCCGCCAAGGGAGCTCTCGGTGACACTTCATGTGAGGAGGTGTGCATAAGAGGCACATGACACCATCACGAACACGAAGGAATCTTTATTTGTCATTTTTGATGCACAGTTGCCATTGCTCGAGACGTCTGTTTTCGAGCTACAGGCGCGTGAAATACGTCAAATCGAGCGTCTCGGGCCCCGCCCGGGTTGCTACAACAAAGACGTCTCAAACAATGTCAACTTTTCACTAAAAATGACATAAGTGACCGAATGACACTTAATGACAGTAGTCATAAACATTCCTTCATGTGGGCGGCCAGGTAGCGTAGCGGTCTATTCCGTTGCCTCCCAACACGGGGGTCGCCGGTTCGAATCTCCGTGTTGCCTCCGGCTTGGTCGGGCGTCCCTACAGACACAACTGGCCGTGTCTGCGGGTGGGAAGCCAGATGTGGGTATGTGTCCTGGTCGCTGCACTAGCGCCTCCTCTGGTCAGTCAGGGCGCCTGTTCGGGGGGGAACGAGGAACTGGGGGGAATAGCGTGATCCTCCCACGCGCTACACCCCCCCACCCCACCCCCCCAGTGAAACTTTAAACAAAATCATCGCGCAAGTCATCAGTCAGGTCCCCCTGGTGAAACTCCTCACTGTCAGGTGAAAAGAAGCAGCTGGCGACTCCACCTGTATCGGAGGAGGCATGTGGTAGTCTGCAGCCCCTCCCCCCCACCCGGATCTGCTGACGGATCAACAGACGGATCAGCAGAGGGGGTGGAGCAGGGACCAGGAGGGCTCGGAAGAGTGGGGTAATTGGCCGAGTATAATTGGGGAGAAAAGGGGGGGGGGGATTCCTTCATGTTCATGACAGGTGTAATGCCACACCCATCCAAATAAAGTGTGACAGAGCTTTCTCGGATACTGACGCCATTAATGATTTCAGTTCAAAGTCAGAACTGGCTCTCGTTAATGATTAATGATTTTGGCCCCCGATGACAAATGAACTACCTGCTGCTGGATGTACGGGTTGCAGGATAGGAATTCAATTAGCGAATGCGAAGCCCCCTCTGCCGCCGCATCTGGAGGGCACCTTCAGAGAAAAACCATTCGCTTGAAAGGGAACTGATGGAGAGCCACATTAATTGTGAGCAGAACATTAATATTGAGTGTGCTCCAGAGAAATCTATCAGCGACGTGTTTCTATTTTCAGCAAGCTTGGCGCTCAACTGCACGTGCGGCCTTCCTCTCTGAGTCTATAGGTCTAATTGGGCCTGCTTGTGTTCTATACTGGGTATCCTGCGACACTTAAGCGCGCCTGTGTGTGCATTGGAAGACATCGAGGCAAACCAACAGAGACAGATATCTCTTCCCTCCCCCCCTCCCCCATCCTACATGACGGTCTGACTTGTCTGCAGCCGAAGCGTCTGAAACACTCCTCCTGAGACCAGACAGTTGCTGCTGGGGGGGGGAACGAGTGAGCAGAGCTATATGTAGATGTTTGCCTAGACTTTGATAGATTGCCGTATGGCTGCAGTCCCATTAGAATCCATGCTGGTATACTTGACCACCGATGCCCTGCAGCCGGATATGTCACGGGTGTTTGATTATACCGATACAAGCTCCGACAATTCAAATTGGAGGCCGGTTCTACCATGACGTTTTTGTTTGGCACATATTTCTTGGATGGATGAAGACATAATTCTTCATCACTTCATTATTTGATCGAGAAAGTCGTTCCCTGTCGAACATTACCACGTGTGATGGCCTATAATTCAAGTAATCCAGAAAACGGAAGCATTAGAATGGCTGAGTTCTCTATGAACGAATCCAATACCTATGATGCTCGCTCGCTCGTCCACTCACTCAAGTTGCATTTGTGCTTTCTTCGTTGATACACTATATAGCCAAAAGTATGAGGTCACCCCTTCTAATGAGTGGATTTGGCTATTTCAGTCACATCCAATGCCGGTCGATGCATACAGCCTCTATAGACAAACACTGACAGTAGGATGGATCGTGCCGGGCATCCAGGTAGGTGTTACAGACAGACACAATTGGCTGTGTCTGCAGGTGGACAGCCGGATGTGGGTATGTGCCCTGGTCACTCCATTAGCGCCTCCTCTGGTTGGTCGGCGTACCTGTTTGGGGGGAGGGGGAACTGGGGGAATGGCGTGATCCTCCCACGCGCTACGTCCCCCTAGTGAAACTCCTCACTGTCAGGTGAAAAGAAGTGGCTGGCGACTCCACATGTATCGGAGGGGGCACGTGGTAGTCTGCAGCCCTCCCCGGATCGGCAGAGGGGGTGGAGCAGCAACCGGGACGGCTCGGAGAGAGGGGGGATTGGCCAGGTACAATTGGGGAGAAAAAAAATGGCGAAAGATACTTTATTGATCCCGGTAGGGAAATTATACTCTGCATTCAACCCATCCTAGCTGTGTAGCTAGGAGCAGTGGGCAGCTGCTGTGCAGCACCCAGGGACCAACTCCAGCTCGTATTGCCATGCCTCGGTCAGGGGCACGGACAGGAATATAAACATGCATGCCTTTCTGATGGTGGGGGAAACCGGAGCACCCGGAGAGAACATGCAAACGCCACACAGAGAATGACCTGGGATGACCCCCAAGGTTGGACAACCCCGGGTTTCGAACCCAGGACCTTCTTGTTGTGAGGCAACAGCGCTAACCACTGCTCCACAGCGCCACTAAAGGTGGTGCCTCCAGCTTTGTGGCAACAGTTTGGGGAAGGTCCTTTCCTGTTTCAGCATGTCAGTGCCCCCGTGCACAAAGTGAGACCCATAAAAACACGGTTTGGTTTGCCGAGTTCGGTGTGGAAGAACTGGACTGGCCTGCACACCGCCCTGACCTCAACCCCATCCAACACCTTTGGGATGGATTGGAACACTGACTATAAGCCAGGCCTAAACATCAAGAGCCCAGCCTCACTAATGTTCTTGCGGATGAATGGGAGTGAATCCCCACAGCCATGTTACAAAAATGGAAAGCCTTCCCAGAAGAGCGGAGGCTGTTATAGCAGCAAAG
Source organism: Lampris megalopsis (assembly GCA_022114975.2). NCBI lineage: Eukaryota > Metazoa > Chordata > Actinopteri > Lampriformes > Lampridae > Lampris > Lampris megalopsis. The sequence continues at coordinate 4,835 of JAJHIY020000021.1, read as the reverse complement.
GGGGCAACCGACTCCATATTAATGCCCATGGTTTTGGAATGAGATGTTCAACAAGCACATGTGGGTGTGATGTTCAGCTGGCCTCATACTTTTGGCCATGTAGTGTACAAAGATGTGGAATGGCATCAATATTTTTATCCCTGCCAGGCGGTAGCGTTGGGGGCGTTTGGTGGCGTGTGCGTGCATGCATGTGTGTGGGGGGGGTCTGTATGCAGCTAATCTCGCACTCTACTGGGCCTATCAGCCTGAATTTTTTTGTGCAGTTATGACTGTATGGTCAAGAACCTCTCGTGGTTGTGGTCATTCATTCATTCATTATCCAAACCGCTTATCCTTTCTCAGGGTCGCGGGGATGCCGGAGCCTACCCCAGCAGTCACTGGGCGGCAGGCGGATCCTCTCTAGCTCGCTCAACCAACGCTGCTCTCTGTCGGTGCCTGATCTGAGTCAATAATGCGCATGTGCGACTCACATCCACGGTCGAGTCGGATCGGGCAGCGACAGTGTCAAAACATTGTGCGTTCAGGTATCAAATCAAATCAAATCAATGTTATTTGCGCAGCCCAATATCACAAATTACAAATTTGCCTCAGTGGGCTTAACGGCAACACAACATCCTGTCCTTAGACCCTCTCATCGGATAAGGAACAACTCCCTAAAAAAAAACCTTTAACAGGGAGAAACCTCAGGGAGAGCAACAGAGGAGGGGTCTCTCTCCCAAGACGGACAAACGTGCAATAGATGCCGTGTTTATGCAATTTACATAATACAGCACTGAAAGGGGATAACAGAATTATAATGGACTTATAAAATTTATGAAGAATATGATGCACAGGATGCCAAGCAGTGTCCAGACGGGTATGGGTCTTGAAAGTAAATGAGAAGCCGATCATATTTCCCAAGTCAGCAAGTTATTCACTGCTGACCTCAACACAGCAGAACTGGAGGAACGCTGGACGAATCAAAAACAATAACCTGGGTCTTTATTTTCAAAATATAATAAAGCTGGGTAAACCACTTACGCTCGCGCACGCACAACTCATATCTAATGGTCGACGCAGACCAGGCAGCGGCACGATCAAAGGTTATTAAAAGGATTTTGATAATCCCAAAAAGCTACGTTGCAAAGTGCAACCGGTTATTTTCTTGCCCGGTGCGGGATTCGATACGGGGTGTACCGCACCACAAGGCGATGTCACTAACCGCTCGGCTTAGCTAGGGGCTAACGTGTCTTATTAGTAGTTTACAGTCGTCACCCTCTCCCGGAAGCGCGCCCTCTCGCTTTGTTATTCCCGCGCTCCGAAGAGACTTCTGAGGATCTGCACACTTCCGGATCCCACCGCTGCCACCAATGTAACCGGTTGTTTTCTTGCCCGGTGCGGGATTCGATACGGGGTGTACTGCACCACAAGGCGACGTCGCTAACCGCTCGGCTAAAGGGTCAGACCCGTTAACTAGGGACTAACGTGTCTTATTAGTAGTTTACACAAAGGAACAGCATCCTCTAGGGTGCAGTCAAAACAGGAAGTGATGCATATTCTTATCACTGCCAGATGAGTCAACCGTAGACGCGGGTCCGAGCACTGGCGAAGGGGGGGGGAAATACATACGTCTGGCGGGGCTCTGCAGTCTACTGAGCGCACTCTCAGCTCAGGCTTCGGGGCGTGACTGCGTTGTCTGTCTTGCTTCAGCGCCGCAGAAGACGCAAAAGTTTAACAGAAGATAAAATTGCAGGAGTTAAGACGTCTTTCTCTGCACCATCAGCATTAATGCGTGGCATCTCCCCCCTAAGAGCCCATTAATGAGGGCGGGCTGGATTAGCAGGACAAGCGCCAAGCTTCCATGTCTTGTTAATGGCAATCAAATTGGTGCAGGTGAGCTCTAACTGCCACTAATTGCTACAAGAGGAGATAAATAGGAATACAGACGGCGCTGTCGTCCTCCGCCTCCAAAGCTTTCCTTGCCATTTCCTATTGAGGATGTTTTTCTCTTTTACTTTGCCCTCTTTTGATCTCCCTCCATCTGATGTTTAAACGTTTCTTTTCTGCATCAACCGCTTTCCCTCGTTACCCTTTCTGTCTCTTGATTCTTTCTTGCACTCCCTATCTGTTGTTTCGAGATCTCAAGTTCAAGTTCAACTTCATGGTCAGCGTATCGGAATACAATGGATTTCTTGTGCTCCGGCTCTCTCTGCCTTAGCACAAAGGACACAAGGACACAAATCTGTTTTCTCTCTCGATCTGTTTTTCCTCCATTTCCCGCCTACTCTCCCCGGGAACACATGTTTAAATGAGAGTAACATAATTAATTCCAGACAAAGGGATCACAAGGGGATGGATGGGGAAGATGTTTCGAAGAAGCAGCAGGGAGACATTAGTAAATACTATCACCCACTATACTGAGTGTGTGTGTGTGTGTGTGTGTGGAAAGGCATAACTTTGATTTGAGAAGTGGGGGGACCCAATAAAACGAGAGTCTGGGGGTCCCCCCCCTAGAAAAGAATTTCTGATTTGAATCCCATTTCCTGCATTTCTACACATGTTTTGGGGACTACAGTCTACTACTACTACTACTACTACTACTACTTTTGGCTGCTCCCGTTTAGGGACTACAGTAATCAATACAAACCCGGGAAATCATTAAGTTGGTCATCACGCTACATTCTGCCAGAATAGTTCTACATTAGTGTACTCTATTTTTAATTCAGCTGTGTTCACCTCCTCTTATCGCGTTCACTCCTTCCTCTCTCTCATTAACGACAAGCCAAAATCACCCTTTGCTCCTATTTTGAGTCTTTATTTGTTAGTGTTTGTTATTTTACTCTTACAATGTTTGTGTCATTTTTAACAATCTTATTGTTTTGAAAAGCGCTGTGTAACCGGTTATTTTCTTGCCCGGTGCGGGATTCGATACGGGGTGTACTGCACCACAAGGCGACATCACTAACCGCTCGACTAGAGGGTCAGACTTATTAGTAGTTTACAGTCGTCACCCTCTCCCGGAAGCGCGCCCTCGCGCTTTGTTATTCCCGCGCTCCGAAGAGACTTCTGAGGATCTGCACACTTCCGGATCCCACTGCTGCCACCAATGTAACCGGTTATTTTCTTGCCCGGTGCGGGATTCGATACGGGGTGTACCGCACCACAAGGCGACACCACTAACCGCTCGGCTAAAGGGACAGACCCGTTAGCTAGGGGCTAACGTGTCTTATTAGTAGTTTACAATAGAAAAAAAAATCATGCTGTTTTATAAACACCTTAAATATTTAGTTTGTCAAATCGCTTCCCCCCCCCTTTGGAAATATATGACGGGCTGGGGACTATTTCACTCGTTAGTAATAGTAACAACGTTACCTAGCAACAGTGTATCGACGCTAGCTCAGTCAACGTTAGCCTAGCATCAACAGGCGCCGGCAGAAAATGTGATTATCCTGGGCTAAATTACGGAATAGCCTTATAATCAACCAACTCACGTTTCCTTTCTCTCTTTTCATCCCCTCTCCAAAGAAAGACGTTAAAATTAACTGCTGCTGTTGGCGTTTCATTTTCATGAACCTCCGCTTGCCCGGTGAGTCATTTTTCAAGTGCGCATGCGTGAAACACGCGCGCCAAAATGAACCCCGTGGGCAGGACGTCCGCGTCCGCTACTCGTCCGCGGCCATTTTTACCGGGACTTCACAACCAGCAGCTCTGCTCACATTCTCAGCCGGAATCTGACAGCTGCCCAAACAGTAGTGTATTAGGAACGACTTTTGCGGTTGGAAAATAATCATAAAAAGATTTTGCAACTAGGGGGGCACCAACGGAATTCCCCAGTGGAAATTAGGCCCGTGTGTGTGTGTGTGTGTGATGGTCAGCTGACGCTTCTAAACCGATGACAAACCACGTGATCACCCAAAATTCAGTTGGACAAATAAAAAAAATAGGTATTTAAAAATAGCCAAACTTTTTTTTTTCAAATTTAAATTTTCATGCATCCTCACCTCTTTTTCTTTTTTTTAGTTGCTGAATATGAAATTAAATCATGGTGTCATGTAATCACTACTTCTATTAGTAGAAAAAGGTAATGCAAATTTCTATTATTGGATTACAGTGTTCTACGAATCCGCTTCGATGACTCAAAATCAAGCTATGGCAAGTCCCAGTTGGTCAGTGGATATTAAATGTGTCATTCTGACTTCTCACAAATACATTTTGACTCACGACAATGCAGTTTTTTTTTGTCAAACTGTACATGCATTATGAACACTGTTATCCATAACTCTGCATATGACGTGTGGGTTTGCATCCTCCTTGTTTCAATGTTCCCTGGGAAGGGAAATCACTGCTGCATGCTCCCAAAAACTTCTGAGCGTTCAGTGTGCTTTCAAATGAAGTGGAAATAAGAGGGTAAAAATGTGTCACCCCTCAGTACAAGATCATGTGCTTTTCCAACAGGTTTTTTTTTCCCTCCCCTTTGTGGTCACATAGCAACAACAGCAGCAGGCACAACATGCTCCTACCACAAGAATCTTTTGAAGTGCTGCCAAACCGGGTTCCCGCTCCCTTTTAAGAAGTCCTTCTCCAGGACTTTTCAAGGACACTTTCTGGGACTTTTGCTGGACTCTGCATGACAGCTGATGCTCATGGAAAGTCGTATTGTTTTGTACTGGCGGTCAATGGAAGACTGAACAGCCTCGGAGAGGACTGTAACTTTTAGCTGCTTGTTAAACACACCGCCCACTCGTCAAACACTGGTGCAATCATAACAGCTTAAGGCAAGGCTTAAATATGCCATCTCTGATAAAAGCATGGTGAAAACATGCATGAAAATACAACCTTTCGAGGACATTTGATTG
>JAJHIY020000022.1:35000-62055 GCA_022114975.2 Lampris megalopsis | reverse complement strand
AGATAGATAGATAGATAGATAGATAGATAGATAGATAGATAGATAGATAGATAGATAGATAGATAGATAGAAACACTCTACACACCCCTGTTAAAATAGCAGGTTTTTACGATGTAAAGACTGAAACCAAGATAAATCACGTCAGAATTTTTTTCACCTTGAATGTGAAATTTGAATCGAATTCATTGAAAGGATAGCCCCTTGAGATGTAGCATCTCATTTTTAAGGGGGTCCTATAGACAGAAACACAAAATTATAAAATACATACCAACACAAAAAAAGCAGTACATAACCACCATACACTGCAAATACACCACGGACATACAGACACGGACAGACGGATCTCATAAAGAGGAAGATTATTGGAGCTTTGTATTGGAATGACCTTCCTCCGACTTCTGTGAAAATTCTGGGGACAAAAAAAGGGATATTGCGTATGTCTGAGTGGATATGAAGAGCTACATGGAATCAAAACCTGTTTCAGAGAGGACGGACAGACAACGGACACACAAAGGAAGATGAACTGACCCAAGCGAAGTTACAACCTCTAAAAAATGAATTGGAAAAAATATCAGAAATATTTTGGGGAAAAAAATACAAAACTTACAATACCTGGTTGCACAAGTGTGCACACCCTTTTATAATTGGGGGCGTGGCTCTGAGTTAACCAATCACATTCAAACTCGTGTTAACTAGTAGGTAGCATACACCTGCCATTAATTAAAGTGACTGTGATTAACCCCAAATAAAGTTGAGCTGTTCCTGTAGGACTTTCCTGACATCTTCTTGGTTGCATCCAAGTGCAGAAGCCATGGTCCACCAAGAGCCATGGTCCACCAAGAGCCATGAGCCATGGTCCACCAAGAGCCATGGTCCACAAGGAGCCATGATCCACCAAGAGCCATGGTCCACAAGGAGCCATGGTCCACCAAGAGCCACTGTCCACCAAGAGCCATGGTCTACAAGGAGCCATGGTCCACCAAGAGCCATGGTCCACAAGGAGCCATGGTCCACCAAGAGCCATGGTCCACCAAGAGCCATGGTCCACAAGGAGCCATGGTCCACCAACAGCCATGGTCCACAAGGAGCCATGGTCCACCAACAGCCATGGTCCACCAACAGCCATGGTCCACCAAGAGCCATGGTCCACAAGGAGCTTACAAAGCATGGCCAGGATCTCGTTGTTGAAAGGTATCCATCAGGAGAGGGCTACAAAAGAGTTTCCAAGAGATCAGATATACCATGGAACACAAGGAAGACCATCATCAACACGTAGAGAAAATGTGGCTCAACAATGACATTACCAAGAACAGGGCGTCCCTACAAACTGATGAGAAGACGAGGAGAAAACGGGTCAGGGAGGCTGCCAAGCGGCCTACGGCAACGTTCAAGGAGCTGCAGGAACTTCTGCCAAGTACTCGTTGCTCCCTTCATGTGACAACAATCTCCCGTATTCTTCAAATGTCTGGGCTATACGGTATGGTGGCAAGATGGAAGCCTTATCTAGCCCAGCTAAATTTTGCAAAAGGTGCATCCGGTCTCCCAAAACAATGTGGGGGGAAATGTGTTGTGGTCTGACGGGGCCAAGGTTGATCTTTCTGGCCATAATTCCAAAAGGTATGTTTGGCACAAAAACAACACAGCACATCACCAGAAGAACACCATACTCACGGTGAAGCGTGGTGGTGGCAGCATCATGCTTTGGAGCTGCTCCGGTTCAGCTGGAACTGGGGCTTCAGTCAAGGTGGAGGGACTCATGAATAGCTCCAAATACCAGTCGATTCTGGTGCAAAACCTTCAGCTGTCTGCTAGAACGATGAGGAGGACTTTCACCTTTCAGCACGACAGCGACCCAAAGCATACATCAAAATCAACAAGGGGGGGGGGCGTCCGGGTGGCGTGGTGGTCTATTCTGTTGCCTACCAACACGGGATCACCGGTTCGAATCCCCATGTTACCTCTGGCTTCGTCGGGCGTCCCTATAGACAATTGGCTGTGTCTGCGGGTGGGAAGCCAGATGTGGGTATGTATCCTGGTTGCTGCACTAGTGCCTCCTCTGGTCGGTCAGGGCTACAGTTCGGGGGGGGGTAACTGTGGGGGAATAGCGTGATCCTCCCACGCGTTACGTCCCCCTGGTGAAACTCCTCACTGTCAGGTGAAAAGAAGCGGCTGGCGACTCCACATGTATGGGAGGAGGCATGTGGTAGTCTGCAACCCGGATTAGCGGAGGGGGCGGAGCAGCGACCGGGACAGGTCGGAAGAGTGGGGTAATTGACGGGATACAGTTGGGGAGAAAATGGATGGGGGGGGGGGGATCACCAGAACTAGATCAGCGTTGTGGAAAGGCCCGCTCGTGAATCCAGTAGAAAATCAGTGGGGTGACCGGAAGAGGCCTGTGCTCAGGAGAAGCCCTCGCAGTCTGGCGGCTCCAGGATGTTTTTTGCAAGACGGGAGTTGGAACATATTGCCGAAGTCAAGATGTGCCAAGCTGATGCTCTCACCCCAAAAGACCGAGTGCTGTAATGAAACCAGAAGGTGCTTCAACAAAGCATTAGTTTAGGAGTGTGCACACTTATGCAACCAGGTTATGTCCCCCCCACCCAAAAAAAGCTTCTGTTTGTATTTTACTTGAATATGTTGCAATTTCACATCACAGGTGAAAAACATGATTTATCTTGGTTTCATGTTTTTACATCCCAAAAGCGGCCATTTCAACAGCGGGGGGGCGGGGGTGTGTGGGGGGGGCTTTTTATGTCCACTGCAGAGAGAGGGAGAGCGCCCCAAGAGGCAGGGTCAGACTTTACGGGACGAGCTGACGTCATGAGTTCAGTTTTGATATACCAGCGGGACATAAAGGTGCCTGTGCACGTGATGCGGCGCACGTAGCGCGCGACGCGTTTCTAACGGCAGCCCGTAGCGGGAATGCTCACCTGCCCCCCCTACTGGCCATCCTCGCAACTACAATTTGAGACTGTGTTTTTGGAAAATGTTCCTCAGGTTTCCATGTTGTGTGTGTTTGTGTACGACAGGAAGAAGAAAAAAAGAACCACTCTGAAAGAAAAGCAAACAGACTACCGGCTGAGACTGATTAGAAACACAAAATTAAAAAAAAACGTTAGCATGCTAACATCCCAGCTTCAACTAGAGGACCGGAGAGCCGCGCTCGCGAAAACATCCGATATGAACTCGTTTTTCATCTGCGTTATTTGCTCCAAAAGATGTGAACGTAAACACAACAGCGTCCCAGTGTTTTATTTATTTATTTATTTATTTATTTAGTGTGTGACAATGACTGTGGGGCGGAAATATGCTCACAGCCCACATTCAATGAAATGTGGTTCAATGAAACGATCATTAATTTCCTACACCAGCCAACTCGAGCGAGCGGTGGGAGGCAACGTCATAAAAACAAACCAAAAAAAAAGCCCGTTTAACATCCTGTTAAAGACTTGTTCTGTATCTAGACGTGGCAAGTCAATTGGAAGCAGCCTGCGCTGTGGGGGCGGGGCCGGGGCCGGGCCGGGCCGGGGGTCCGGGGTTTTTGGGGGTCTGAGTGTTTGGGGAGCAGAATGCCAGTCACTACACAGCAGGGGCAGGGGAGAGAGACAAAGACGGATGAAGGGTGGATGTGAAGGGTGGAGAGAAGAAAGAGAGGCGGAGGAAAGGAAGACCGGGGTCTGGCAACAATTACATGTCCCGTCTTGACTGCGTGTCCCGGTGACAGACGTGACCTCGCACATGCCGGCTGTGGGGGCGCTGTGGAGGCCACGGCAGTGGGCTGCTGAGGATGTGGTGTGCGTGGTAGGCTGTGGCCGTGTACGAAATAACGCAGCCGGGTGGTCGAGTCATGTCACAACCCTGTCACTGCACAGAACGAGAGTGTGTCTGCGAGTCAAATATCCCACTGTGCAGATAGAGAGATAGAGAGATAGATAGGTAGGTAGGTAGATAGAGAGATAGAGAGATAGATAGGTAGGTAGGTAGAGAGGTAGGTAGATAGAGAGATAGAGAGAGAGGTAGGTAGGTAGATAGAGAGATAGAGAGAGAGAGAGAGAGAGAGAGAGAGAGAGAGAGAGAGAGAGAGAGAGAGAGAGAGAGAGAGATAGATAGATAGAGAGGTAGGTAGAGAGGTAGAGAGAGAGAGATAGATAGATAGATAGGTAGAGAGGTAGAGAGAGAGAGAGAGAGAGAGAGAGAGAGAGAGAGAGAGAGAGAGAGTGGTGTGTGTGTGTGTGTGTGTGTGTGTGTGTGTATATCCATCTGAGTATGAACTGTTCTTCAAACTTTTAAACAACTCTTAAAACTTGGTATTTATTAGAGTATCTTCTTCTTCTTCTTCCAGCTTGTTCCCTGTTTCTCAGGGGTCGCCACAGCAGATTTTATAGTTTTCATCAGGACCCTGTGAGGCCACAGCACCAATGGCGGCTGTTGTTAATGCGGGCCTCGGCTGGATCGGTATGGTCTTGACTGATCCGCCATGGTCTTGACTGATTCGGTATGGTCTTGACTGATCCGGTATTGTCTTGACTGATCTGGTATTGTCTTGACTGATCCGGTATGGTCTTGACTGATCCAGTATAGTCTTGACTGATCTGGTATTGTCTTGACTGATCTGGTATGGTCTTGACTGATCCGGTATGGTCTTGACTGATCTGGTATGGTCTTGACTGATCCGGTATGGTCTTGACTGATCCAGTATAGTCTTGACTGATCCGCCATGGTCTTGACTGATTTGGTATAGTCTTGACTGATCTGGTATGGTCTTGACTGATCTGGTATGGTCTTGACTGATCCGGTATGGTCTTGTCAGTCCGCATACTGATTTGGCAAAATGTTACATGGGACTCCCTTCCTGACACAACCACTGACCCTGTGGACAGGGGCACAGGTACAGCGCTGGATGCCATCCCGGTATTCAGAATCAGAACCAGAACCAGAATCAGAATACTTTATTCGTCCCCGAGGGGGAACTGGGTGTTTATGGCCTTGTGCTCGTGCCTGTCTCCAGTGTATTTAGTAGAATGTGAATGTTAAACATGCTGAAGGTGACGTCACGGTCTAGTTTCCTCTGTGGTCCTTGTGAAGAGGTAAGACCTTGCAGTGCACTGTGATCAGTGCCGGCACTCTTCCTATGGAAGCTTTATTCTAACAGTGACATTCAATAGAATAGAATAGAATAGAATAGAATAGAATAGAATAGAACACTCTTTATTACTCATGTATTACATACATACAAATGAAATGTACTTTCTGCATTCAACCCATGCTAGCTGTCTAGCTAGGAGCAGTGCGCAGCCGCCGTGCAGCACCCGGGCACCAACTCCAGTTATTTCTTCCTATTGCCTTGCTCAGGGGCACGGGCAGGGGTATTAACCCTAACGTGCATGTCTTTTTCGGCGGTGGGAGGAAACCCACGCAGACACGGGGAGAACACGCAAACCCCACACAGGAAGGACCTGGGATTCGAACCCAGGACCGTCTTGCTGGCAGGCAGCGGCGCTAACCGCTGGGCCACCGTGCCGGCCAAATGTCATGGTCACAGCTTCCATCATATAGATATGCATATTTGCAGACACGGGTCCATTAAAACAAACATTGAATTATGAAAAATGTCACGTGGGATAATGAGACGTACTTCTTCTATGGAAACTCAAATGTTTTGGCAAAGTAGGGACGCTTACACACCTTGGATCCAGCGCGTGTGTGTGTGTGTGTGTGCGTGTGTGTGCGCGTGTGTGTGTGTGTGTGTGTGCGCTCACCCCGGGAGGCAGGGTCCGCACTCCGCGTCGCTGTCAGCGGTTCCGGGTACGAGCACGGTGGCCCGGTAGAGGGCGTCGCAGTCTTTGTGGCGTCTGCAGAACTCGTACTTCCCTTTGGAGTACTTCCCCTGCGGGCACGCCACGCAGGCGAAGTCCTCGTCCTTCACGCCGTAGCCACAGGTCTGCGGAGGACACACAAAAAAACACACAGCGCCCGCGGATGAGTACCGGACGCACGCACGCACGCGCGAAGGGCCGCGGAGCGCGCACACACATGTGCCGAGCATGTGTTCACACTCACGCCGTCCCACAATGAGGTTTGAATGAGAACAACGACCCCGCTCCGCGAGCAAATTAATGTGCATAAATTTGATCTCATGTTTTTCGAAGGAAGCAAATCACATGCGTGTTTTTGTAATAGCGCACACACGCACGCACACACGCATGCACGCACACTGACGTTTCTGCTGTGGGAACGGAGAAAAAACTGATTTGTCGCAGAGGTCCACGCGAGCGTGTGAATATTTCCATGCCTGGTCCTATTTAGGATGACCAACCCATCATTCTGTCTTTTAAAAAATCAATTTCCTCTTATCTCCTCAGCTGGGAGCCAGAGCGCCCCCCCTCCCCTGCGCCCCCCCCCCAATGTATTCCTATAAAGCTTTTCCAGACCAGATGAGAACGTCCTTCTTTTCCAGGCAGTTCCGTCATGTTTCCATATCTGGCGGGAAAGCCGGCTCGCGGAATGTCCTAACGCGCCGGTGTGCGAAGAGGATACAATGTAACAGCGTGTGACGACCGGCGCTCCTTTCATCCCAGCGGGCTTTTGTTTGTGTTGAGGCCTCGGCACAGTGGTGACTTCACTGTGACACGTCAGAGGGGTCAAAATGTCCCCCTGGGTTTACGGAGTCCGTCTGCTTCCCCGAACCCGTGTTGTTGTTGTTGTTCTGTTTCGGTTCCGCTGAAAATGGGAATGGTTTTAGTTTTGGATGAGGAAGCTTTTATTCTTAACTACAAGAAAGACTCAGCTAGCTATTAGCTAAAGTTTTCATTGCATAATTTTTTTCCCCCATCCATCCATCCATCCATCCATCCATCCATCCAAACTGCTTATCCTGCTCTCAGGGTCGCGGGGATGCTGGAGCCTATCCCAGCAGTCATTGAGCGGCAGGTGGGGAGACACCCTGGACAGGCCGCCAGGCCATCACACACACACACACACACACACAGAATAAATATGAGCATACTGGCGACTGGAAGCTTCACTCGCCCAGTCTGAAACGTTGAGTGCTGGGAGTGTAGGTGGGCAGCATCCTTTCAAAAACCTTTTTTTTTAAAAATTATTTAATTCATTATTTTTCATTATTCATTATTTCATTTCATTTTATTTCGTTATTCATATTTCATTATTCATTATTTTTTTTCCAATTTTTTTTTTTTTTTTTTTGGTGGCTTTCAGTCAATTATGCCCTCGCGACTGAAACAGCAACGTTCTCCTGCAGAGCATATTTAATATAGACTTTTACGTTTCGTTCAAATGAATGAGTGCTGTGCTTCCTGGCGTAAAACCCCGTGTGTCTAGGCTGCAGCTCATTGGGCAGAGGACCGTCCCGTCTCCCTCCGTGGTTCCAGCTGAGCTGTGTTATCATGTCTTCCGTCCACACCAACGTTCATTCAGACTCATCCCGACACAACCCCTCATGGACGTCTTGACCATGTGCCTCTTGCTGAATTCCTCGAGCCTGCGAGCGCTGCTGGACTCCACTGCCACGCTGCTTATGAATCCCAGCGTTTCCCCGCAAAAGCCCCCTTGTGGACACACCCGGCAACAGCAGGGACTTTAATGACCCACCGTGTGCTATGATCGCCTCTTGTACCTAACATGGAGCTCGAAAAAAACAGCGGATGGTTTTGTGCTGGTGTTTTCCAGTCTGGACCGCGTGCAGGTTCTCGTTGGCCTTGTTTCCCCAGCAGCGCCACACCAGCCACGGTGCAGAGGAGCAGGGAGCAGTATTTGGCTGCTAACTGTGAAGCCCTCCTCGTGGCATACGGGATCCATATGAATCCAGATGCAAGGCAGTCCAACACAGGTCCACGTGATGCTGCGCCCCACTAGTTACCCGGTCCCCTTCCCGGTGTTGCAGCAGGTGAAACACGCATGATCCGTCTGCATCCCCGCTTTGGATCTCTGGGGTTAAAGTGACTGAGTCATAAAAACGTGGCTCGGTTGTTGTCGGACCCACGCGACATCAAGGCGACATCACTAACCGCTCGGCTAAAGGGTCAGACCCTCTAGTGGATCGGCCGGTGGGTCTTATTAGTAGGTTGCAATCATAATAATAATAATAACAATACAATATAATATAATATGGCCTCTTAGGTGAACTGTTAATTAGCCATTTAATTAATGTATGCATTCCATTTATTCTTTCGTCTTTTCTATCAGATCTATACGGGATTCTCGACCATCCTCGGTGGGAAACGGCACGGGGGTGTTGAAAGACCCCCTGCAGCAACATGTAATAATAATAATAATTCTGGTGCAGAGGGTCGGTTGTGCCCCGACCACGCACCTCTTCGTGTGCCGAGACGCCTTCCGGTGGGTTTTGACATGGCATTAGAAGACTTTAATGGCCCCTCGCGCCACCTTGGGGCCTCATGCATCAGTCGTTACTATGGGCAGATGTGTTCTTACACACCCACGGGATTTTGTAGCCCTGACGTTTGTCTCAGAGGCCGGTGTAGAACCTGGGTAAGACCTGAATGTGGACACCCACTGGCTAACACTGGTGTCTCTGCAGGCCCGGCTGATGGCTCGCTGCAAGAGGTAGACGGTAGATGTTAGGAGGAAGGAATTACAGATAACCATCATGCTTTGCTGCTGCCTGTCAGACAACCATGAGGGCTAAGGAATTCCATGGGTGTGTCAGAACACATTTGCCCATAGTAACGGCTGATCCATGAGGCCGCTGGCCTGGCATAAGCTGGCCTGGCATAAACTGGCCTGGCATAAACTGGCCTAGCATAAACTGGCCTGGCATAAGCTGGCCTAGCATAAACTGGCCTGGCATAAGCTGGCCTAGCATAAACTGGCCTGGCATAAACTGGCCTAGCATAAACTGGCCTGGCGTAAACTGGCCTGGCGTAAACTGGCCTGGCATAAACTGGCCTGGCATAAACTGGCCTAGCATAAGCTGGCCTAGCATAAACTGGCCTGGCATAAACTGGCCTAGCATAAGCTGGCCTGGCATAAACTGGCCTGGCATAAACTGGCCTGGCATAAACTGGCCTAGCATAAACTGACCTGGCATAAACTGGCCTGGCATTACCTGGCCTAGCATAAACTGGCCTGGCATAATTTAAAGACCCCGCGTCACAAGCGCCCCCCCGCCGGCTCTGACCTCCACCGCTGTCCTCTCGCTTACACCGCACGCCGTCATCACGACATGAAATCCGGGTAGCACGTCTTTCGTGAAGCGGTACCCCGGCGCAGGAAGGGAGGCCGAAGCCATTAACGGGCGAGCAGAAAAGGGGCCGGCTCCTCGGCGAGCCGAGCGACAGGCCCGGCCGAGCGCGGCCGAGCCAGGGAGAACAGCTGTGTCAGAGAAGGAGGTCGCCACATCTGCTGCTCCGCTTGTTTTCATTAATAATGTCTGTATTTACTGGAGTACAACCGGATAATGTTCTGTCGGACCGGGTTCTGCAGAAGGTCGTTTGGCCTCTGCAGGTCAGAAAACGTGTGCGCGGCGTTCCCGGTTCGAGCCAGGAATATTCTGGAAACGGAAAGTGGCGCTTGGTGCGGAAGTCAATGTTTGTATGTTTTTGCATTTTTGAGTGATTGTCTTTAAGTGGTTAGTGCAGCATAGAGCGGGGTTATATGCTGCTGGGGGCTGGCTTCGTGGTTTCTACTGTGGCACAGTAAACATGGCAGCACAGGAAAAAACTGCACTGATTTATGGGTTTCCTGCCGGGGCTCCGGATTCTTCCCACGGTCCAAAGACATGTAGGTCAGGTGAACTGGCCGTACTAAATGGTCCCTAGGTGTGTGTGTGGGGGGGGGGGGGCTGTGATGGCCTGGCGGCCTGTCCAGGGTGTCTCCCCGCCTGCCGCCCAGTGGCTGCTGGGATAGGCTCCAGCATCCCCGCCACCTTGAGAAGCAGGATAAGCGAGACCGAGATCGGAAAAACGGATCTGGGCGTCACGGCTTGACAGCCATTTAACTAAAGGTCGTCACAATGTTTGCCGGCAGGGCTCAACGGCACGTTTCCACGTCCTGGACTCGACCTCTCTGCACCTCCTCAACAGGGCTACCTTCATAGAATATGCCTGTCCATGCTGCCCGGCACCTGCTCTTAAATCTATGCCCACCGGGTGTCCGGGTGGTGTGGCGGCCTATTCCGTTGCCTAGCAACGTGGGGATCGCTGGTTTGAATCCCCGTGTTACCTCCGGCCTGGTCGGGCGTCCCTACAGACACAATTGGCCGTGTCTGCAAGCGGGGAGACGGATGTGGGTATGTGTCCTGGTCGCTGCACTAGCGCCTCCTCTGGTCGGTCGGCGCGCCTGTTCGGGGGGAGGGGGGGCAGAACTGGGGGGGAATAGCGTGATCCTCCCACGCGTTACCTCCCCCTGGTGAAACTCCTCACTGTCAGGTGAAAAGAAGCAGCTGGTGACTCCACATGTATGGGAGGAGGCATGTGGTAGTCTGCAGCCTTCCCCGGCTCAGCAGAGGGGGTGGAGCAGAGACCGGGACGGCTCGGAAGAGTGGGGTTATTGGCCAAGTACAATTAGGGAGAAAAGGGGGGGGGTCAAAAAAAAAGTCTACGGCCAACACCCGATGTGACGTCTCCCCGCAGGTCTCGGCAGCAGTAGGCTGAAGGAACAGCCGACTTCCGGTTTGAGATGGCTTGCCACTCAACCTCCAGCAGCATGTTGTTCGTTAGTTTGTTTTGGTGTCGATACGTTGCAGGCATTATAATTTAAACAGAGATTTTTCATCTATTTTTCGATATATTACTACTCTTACTTTTACTAAGAAATTCATTATTTTATTTTATTTTTTTTGGTAGGGAAATAAAAAAAATTCTTCCTTCTGGCATTTCTCCAAAAATTCTCGCAGACCATAAATCAACCCGTCACGGGCCGGACGTGGCCCGCGGGCCGCCTATTGGGGACCCCTGGCTTACCACGACATCTCAGTAGTGGGGTTCGGCCATGCATGGGCAGCCCGTTTAGAAAAATACACAACAATACTGGCCACCGTGGGGGGCTGTTAGACTAACCCGGTAAGTGCATTACAATCAGCCAAATAGGGCTAGCATGCTAATAAGTTAGCATCTCAAACCCTCTTGCTACATATGTGCACTGCAGATAGTCATTCTACTTACCACATTCCCACAGGTGCACAAGTGTGCATGCGTGCACACGTGCTTTAATGCATGCATGCATGCATGCATGCATGTGTGTGCCTGTGTCTTTGCGTTGTACTGGCGTCTTGTGTGTGCATGTAAGCTGTCAAACTGTCAGCGTGGGTGGTCTGAGCAGAAGTCTGCAGTGCACAGTTCATGAGGTCAGGTTTCCCGTGCCATCTCCCGGCTCACCTCTCGTCTCGGTGAAAGGCTGCTCGGGGGGGGGAAAGGATCTGGGACTGCTCGGTTAAAACGGGTTATGTGTGCGTTCGAGTACGGCCTTCTGACAATTACTGATACGCTGGTGTGTTAGCACGTGGTTGTGTGTGTGTGTGTGTGTGTGTGTGTGTCTCACCATGTGGGGCTCCTGTCCAGGCTGGCACTGAGGGCAGGCCTGGCAGCTGTTACTCGTGTGGTTGAAGAACTCAAACTCGCCACAGCTGGAGTACTCAGCACGCACAGACAAGGCACAACACATCTAGAGGAGGGCAGAAAGACAGAGGGAGAGAGACAGAGGGGGAGACAGAGGGAGAGAGAGAGTGAGAGAGAAGATGAACAGGAATTTAATGTTTTTTTCCATTGTTCCTTTCAGCAAGCTTTTTCATATCTGCTGTGTTTTCATATGTGAGGAAACGCATAAAACTGTTAAAGAGGCGCCTTAAAAATTAAGTGTCACTGATTTATTATTGCTATTACTAATATGAGAGTAACACTTCAATTCCGATGTTGACGAACAATTGTATATTTGACAGGGGAAACATTCTGCATCATATGCCTTTATAACTTCATCCGTCTGTGTGTGTGTGTGTGGGGGGGGGGAGTATCATTGTGACTCATGCTGATAAAAAGCAGCTGTTACTGTGTTTGAGTGAAAAGCATCCTACAGTACAGACCTACAGTACAGAGCTACAGTACAGACCTACAGTACAGAGCTACAGTACAGACCTACAGTACAGAGCTACAGTACAGGCCTACAGTACAGACCTACAGTACAGACCTACAGTACAGACCTACAGTATAGACCTATAGTATAGACCTACAGTACAGTCCTATGTTACAGACCTACAATACAGACCTATAGTACAGACCTACAATACAGACCTACAATACAGACCTACAATACAGAGCTACAGTACAGACCTACAGTACAGAGCTACAGTACAGACCTACAGTACAGAGCTACAGTACAGACCTACAATACAGACCTACAATACAGAGCTACAGTACAGACCTACAGTACAGAGCTACAGTGCAGACCTACAGTACAGAGCTACAGTACAGACCTACAATACAGACCTACAGTACAGAGCTACAGTACAGAGCTACAGTACAGACCTACAATACAGAGCTACAGTACAGACCTACAGTACAGAGCTACAGTACAGACCTACAGTACAGACCTACAGTACAGACCTACAATACAGACCTACAATACAGAGCTACAGTACAGGCCTATATTACAGACCTACAGTATAGACCTATAGTATAGACCTACAGTACAGTCCTATGTTACAGACCTACAATACAGACCTATAGTACAGACCTACAATACAGACCTACAGTACAGAGCTACAGTACAGACCTACAGTACAGTCCTACAGTACAGACCTACAGTACAGAGCTACAGTACAGACCTACAGTACAGGCCTATATTACAGACTACAGCACAGGCCTACAGTACAGACCTATAGTATAGACCTACAGTACAGTCCTATAGTACAGTCCTATGTTACAGACCTACAATACAGACCTATAGTACAGACCTACAGTACAGACCTATAGTACAGACCTACAATACAGACCTATAGTACAGAATGTGATGGGCTGGTACAGACCTACAGTACAGTCCTATAGTACAGACCTACAGTACAGACCTACAATACAGACCTATAGTACAGACCTACAGTACAGACCTATAGTACAGACCTACAATACAGACCTATAGTACAGAATGTGATGGACTGGTACAGACCTGCAGTACAGTCCTATAGTACAGACCTACAATACAGACCTATAGTACGGAATGTGATGGGTTGGTACAGACCTACAGTACAGACCTACAGTACAGGCCTATAGTACAGACCTACAGTATAGACCTACAGTACAGGCCTACAGTACAGACCTACAGTATAGACCTACAGTACAGACCTACAGTACAGGCCTACAGTACAGGTCTATAGTACAGACCTATGGTACAGACCTGCAATACAGACCTATAGTACAGACCTACAATACAGACCTATAGTACAGACCTACAGTACAGACTTATAGACCCGTTTACAGCCTACGTCATCAAAAGTATGCGCGCATTTAGGCAACAAAAGTGAAACGCTACCCCCAAGTCTCCCATCCATTCACGGGTTCAGACGAGGAAGAGGAGATGACAAAGTTTATTCAGCAGTATAAGCAGCACCAAAATGTGCGCTTGTTGTGTGTTTGGCTGTACGAATCGCTACTCTGCCAACAGCGGACTGAAGTTTTGCCCAATCCCGACGGGATCACGGCCATTCCAGAGCCACCGGAGGCGCCTGCAGCTGCGAGCCATCAAACGTGTTGATGAAAACTGGACTGAGGACCCGATCCAGAATGCCGGCGTCTGCTGCAGCCATTTTCTATCAGGTAAGTTATCTATCTACTCTCTGGTTTCACTGGAGAGCCTGGTTTAGATGGAGACTCACATCTAAAGTAACCGATAAGCAGCGTTAGCCGCTATTATCTGGCTAATGTGGCGTGTCTGGCTATTTACAGGTGAGGCGTTGCTGGACTCACAGAGTCCTGATTTTGTGCCCTCTGTGTTGAAGCACACAAAACAAAGTCCGAACCCCGAGGCAAAGGTGGAAAGGTCAGAATAATTAGGCCTAACACTTCCTAATCATTTTAGAATTACCTTTCCCCCTCTTTCATTTCATGCTATTCAGAGCACTTTGGAGCCTGCAGCTGCTGGCTTTGAGAAAATGGGGCTGTATTACAAATATTGACCGTCTGAAGTTTAAAGTGAAGATGATAGGGACGTCTAAGATAGGATTGTTCTCCAGTTGGTATTAAGCAAATCATAACCCAATATCTAATCGTAACCCAACAGCTAAGATAGGATCTGCAAGTTAGGAATGTCCTGTAATATGGCCTCTGACCAGTATTTATGTTCATTAATTTAGCTTTTTATGTTAAGGTACCATAGGAAAAGGAGGCGAGATGAAAGGGTGTACACTCCACCAAATCAGCCTGCTCCTTCTGAAACTCCAGCACGAGTCGGCAGCATGGATCACTGCCCTGGTAAGGATATTGTAGCGTGCATGGATAAGTAGACACGTTGGTTTAATTAAGGCTGGGCCTAACTAATACTGATTTAGCCTATAGATTTAAGGTGTCAGAAAGCACCTTATCAAACATTTGTGGGAGCTGGATACCTGCTATGGCCATAGGATGGACAGGATGTTGTGTTGCTGTTAAGCCCACTGAGGCAAATTTGTAATTTGTGATATTGCGCTATACAAATAAAATTGATTTGATTTGATTTGATAGTCCTCAAGCCACTCATTAAATGGCCGAGTAAGGGAGCTATACTACAGAACCTGCCGAAAATCTTCAAGCGAGACTTTAAGAGATGCCGCTGCATGATAGATTACACAGAGGTTTTCATTGCTAGACCCAGTTATCTGACTGCCAGGGCCCAGACATGGTCAAATTATAAACACACCAACACTATTAAATATTTGATTGGCACCACTCCAGCTGGAGAAATTTCATTTCTGTCCCCCGGTTGGGGTGGGCGGGTTTCTGACAAGCAGATAACAAAGGAATCAGGGTTTTGGGAACTTCTGGAAAATAACGGTGAGATTCAGGCAGGTAGGGGATTTCTAATCCAAGATGAACTTGCAGCTTATGGTGCCACCCGGCAAGACTTGGGATTTCAGGACACAGAACTCAGAGTCTACGTCATGGTATTTTACATTTTGTACGTGACCACAGACAACATAGTTGTAAGCATCCAGTGACTTGTATGCCCGCAACTTCTCTTGTGTGTACGCTCAGTTTCTCCACCAAATATGTATATATATATATATACTATATATATATATATATATATATATATATATATATATATATATATATATATATATATATATATATATACTATATATATCTGGCCACTGGATGTTAGGCCACTTAGTAACGTCTTCCACCCACTCGGTAATACCACACGGATCTGGAAGTCGGTTGCCGTTCGCCAAAGTTAATTTTTTCGGGTAACTTTCGTGATCTTTTGTCGTTAATCCCCTTGCATAGTTTGACAAACTAAGCTAACGCCGCCATACTTCCATTGCCTAAATGCCAAGCATCCACCCCACGTCATCATTGTTTACAAACTGTAAAAGGGTCTACAGTATAGACCTACAGTACCGTCCTATGGTACAGATCTACAGTACAGGCCTATGGTACAGACCTACAGTACAGTCCTATGGTACAGACCTACAGTACAGTCCTATGGTACAGACCTACAGTACAGTCCTATGGTACAGACCTACAGTACAGACCTACAATACAGACCTATAGTACAGACCTACAATACAGACCTACAGTACAGACCTGCAGTACAGACCTATAGTACAGACCTACAATACAGACCTATAATACAGACCTACAGTACAGACCTGCAGTACAGACCTATAGTACAGACCTACAATACAGACCTATAATACAGACCTACAGTACAGACCTGCAGTACAGACCTGCAGTACAGACCTATAGTACAGACCTACAATACAGACCTATAATACAGACCTATAGTACAGACCTATAGTACAGACCTACAATACAGACCTATAGTACAGACCTACAATACAGACCTATAGTACAGACCTACAGTACAGACCTATAGTACAGACCTACAATACAGACCTATAATACAGACCTACAGTACAGACCTGCAGTACAGACCTGCAGTACAGACCTATAGTACAGACCTACAATACAGACCTATAGTACAGACCTACAGTACAGACCTATAGTACAGACCTACAATACAGAACTATAATACAGACCTACAGTACAGACCTACAATACAGACCTGCAGTACAGACCTATAGTACAGACCTGCAGTACAGACCTACAATACAGACCTATAGTACAGACCTGCAGTACAGACCTGCAGTACAGACCTATAGTACAGACCTGCAGTACAGAGTCCTGCAACATGATGCAGTTCCTTGGAAAATAAACAAGTGGATGACACTTTCACCTCTCCATCTTTATTTGTCTATTTTCCATCCAAACAATATTTTTAAATGTCACAAACGCATTAAATATGTGCATGTTTGAGTCCACATTTTCATTACACACACACACACACACACACACACACACACACACACACACACACACACATGCGCACACACAGACTCAAACTTTCCATCCTCAGCACAGCAGGAATTCAATCTTGCATCCCCTTTTCTTGTTTGTGTTGCAGACACGCTGTTGTGTATGCAACACCTCTGCGTGTGTGTCCCTCTGATTTGCACACAACCCCAAATCGGCGCGAGTCATGTCAGAGTCAGCAGCAACTTAAAGGACCCGATTCGAATTACGATCCGCATAACGGTTTAAAGCGGCGCGTCCAGATCCGGTTGTAGGCCGCGTGTAAACGCGGGCCGTGGTGGTGAGGGGCGGAGCCAGGCGCCGGAGGTGGGTTTCGACACCAAAACGAGGGGAGGGAATCGAGATCTTCTGGGAGATTCTAGAGATCGCTGTTCACCTAAACGCGCTATGGTTGACTAATTGGTACAAATGCTGCAGGGTTGTGCAAGGAGCTGGCAGAGAAGGCCTAAAGTCTAGAGGCGGCGATGCCAAGTGTGCGTCAGCGGTCTTGCACGGCCTGGCGTGTCCACTGCTGCTGCCGTGCAAGTGAATGGCGAGACCAATAATGAAGAGCTTCTAAGGCAACGCATCGTTCGTAACGTAGTGACTGAGGGACAAATGAGTGGAAGAATAAACCAGAACTTACCAACAAAGAGGAGAGAAGAAGAGACTTTATCTGCCCTCTCCTCTGCAACATCTTTACTTCTTCCTTCTGCGGGAGAGTAGAAGAGACATTAAGAAAAAGACAGACACTAGAGACACATCGTTGTTTCTGATTAGGTCTTTCTTGCTTTTTTATGTCTATGTTAAAACACTTTTCACGTGTGGAGTCGTTTGCGTTCTTCGAACGTTAGTCATCAAACAAAGCGCGCCTTCAGTCGTAGCAGTGTGTAGCCTTTGTCTGTGTGTGGCCTGGATTTAGCTGCTACACTTACAAGTGATCATGTCATCGTCCATAAACAGTTGATAGCGGACCAGCCCATCACATTCCCCTGCGTCATAGCTCATCCCCCCATCACTGCCGGCTAACATCACACACCCCTCTTTCTGGCTGCGTATAAATGATGTCATGTAATAAGCTCCCTCTCTCTTTGCCTTCTGCCTGTCACCCAGACAATGGCAGTGTGAAAAGAGAGATGTAGAGATAGAGAGATAGATAAATAGAGGTAGAGATAGATAGATAGAGGTAGAGAGAGAGCTAGAGAGAGAGAGATAAATAGGGGTAGAGATAGAGGTAGAGGGAGAGATATAAATCGAGGTAGAGATAGAGAGATCTAGATCAATAGAGGTAGAGATGGAGCAAGAGAGATAGATAAATAGAGGTAGAGATAGGGCTAGAGAGAGAGATATAAATAGAGGTAGAGATAGAGCTAGAGGGATAGATAAATAGAGCTAGAGCTAGAGAGATCTAGATAAATAGAGGTAGAGGTAGAGGTAGAGAGATAAATAGAGGTAGAGGTAGAGAGATCTAGGTCGATAGAGGTAGAGATAGAGATAGAGGGATAGATAAATAGAGCTAGAGCTAAAGAGATCTAGATAAATAGAGGTACAGATAGGGCTAGAGAGATAAATATGAATAGAGGTAGAGATAGAGCTAGAGAGACAGATAAATAGAGCTAGAGAGATCTAGATAAACAGAGGTAGAGGTAGAGAGATCTAGATAAACAGAGGTAGAGGTAGAGGTAGAGGTAGAGAGATCTAGATAAACAGAGGTAGAGATAGAGCTAGAGAGATCTAGGTAAATAGAGGTAGAGGTAGAGAGATCTAGATAAATATAGATAGAGCTAGAGAGATCTAGGTAAATAGAGGTAGAGGTAGAGAGATCTAGATAAATAGAGGTAGAGATAGAGCTAGAGAGATCTAGATAAATAGAGCTAGAGATAGAGCTAGAGATAGATAAATAGAGGTAGAGGTAGCACTAGAGACATCTACATAAATAGAGGTAGAGGTAGAGAGATCTAGATAAATAGAGCTAGAGAGAACTAGGTAAATAGAGGTAGCAATAGAGCTAGAGAGAGAGATAAATAGAGGTAGAGATAGAGCTAGAGAGAGATAGATAGAGGTAGAGATATAGCTAGAGAGATTTAGATAGAGGTAGAGATCTAGATAAATAGAGGTAGAAATAGAGCTAGAGAGAGATAAATAGAGCTAGAGCGATCTAGATAAATAGAGGTAGAGAGAGATAAATAGAGGTGGAGAGAGCTAGAGAGAGAGCGATAAATAGAGGTAGAGACAGAGCTAGAGAGAGAGATAAATCGAGGTAGAGATAGAGCTAGAGAGAGATAGAACTAGAAAGAGATAGAGGTAGAGATAGAGATAGAGAAATTTAGATAGAGGTAGAGAGATCTAGATAAATAGAGGTAGAAATAGAGCTAGAGAGAGAT
Organism: Lampris megalopsis; assembly: GCA_022114975.2. Lineage (NCBI taxonomy): Eukaryota > Metazoa > Chordata > Actinopteri > Lampriformes > Lampridae > Lampris > Lampris megalopsis. The sequence continues at coordinate 43,151 of JAJHIY020000022.1, read as the reverse complement.
AAATAGAGCTAGAGATAGAGATAGAGTGATCTAGATAAATAGAGGTAGAGAGAGAGCTAGAGAGAGATAAATAGAGGTAGAGAGAGAGCTAGAGAGATAGATAAATACATAAATAGAGGTAGAGCTCGAGCTAGAGAGAGATAGACGTAGAGATAGAACTAGAAAGAGATGGATAGAGGTAGAGATAGAGCTAGAGAGAGATGGATAGAGGTAGAGATAGAGCTAGAGAGAGATGCATAGAGGTAGAGATAGAGCTAGAGAGAGCTAAATAGAGGTAGAGATAGTGAGAGTCTCACTCCGTGGCAGATGTGGGTGTCTTGACAGCACACCCTGCCTTAACCATTATTCCCAGCCTTACACCCCACACACCCCACACACACACCCCACACACCCCGGCTCTGCCACAGCTGCACATTACAGAGACCTGCTGCATGCATTTACATTAGCAACTACAACAAACCGTTCAGACTGATAACCCCCCCACCCCCATGTCTACCTTGTCAGAGAAGGCATGATGGCATCACAACATGGAACAAAACACGGCAAATGGAAATTTAACAATTACACACAAATTAATTACAGTTCCTTCACATCATGGAGTAGTGGGACTACACTGGTAATGCACATACTTTCCATTCTGCTGAATGCAAAACTATGTTTTCCGACTTATTTGTGTGTGTGTGTGTGTGTAGGTGAGAGTCTTGCCAGGGGAAAGATTTTTATTGGCTTTTGTCCAGCACAATAATAGGTGCGCTCTTATTTCTCTCAATAGATCATAAATAAATGTGTGCGCGCGCGTGCGCGTGTAGGCACGTGCGCACACACATAATGGCATATAATGAGAGCTGAAAGCAGAGTCCTCTTCAGAAAATCCCCCGAAGAGCCCGAACTGAACGGTAGCGACGAGCACCGAATTATTGGACCAGCAGTTAAGAATAACCCTATAAACGCAAATGAAAAGCTAAATAAAGAGCAGAATAAAGAGCAGAATTTGCTCGAGTCGGAAACCTCCTTTCATCTGCTGTGTAAAAGGCAGATTATACCCGCGTAAGCCCCTGGCGGCTGTGGATGAAGGTGTGTAGGCCGTAAACAGATTAGCGGCTAACTGCTTCCCGCTGGTTATCTCTCCGCTAAGAAGCGAGAGCAGATCTATTAAACACACTCCCAAGCACGTGAAGCGCTGAGCGCACGCGCGCGCACGCACGCACACACGCATACGCACATACCTTACCTAGTTCAAAAGGTGGTCAGCAATTTCTTCGAACACCCATGTTGAATCTGTCTCTCTCTCTCTCTGTGCATGCTGGGAGTTTGGGTGAGCGTGGGTGAGGGTGTTGAATGAGCTCGAGAGTTTTTTGGGGGGATAATTCGCCGGGTTTCTACTGCTCTTGGGAGGAGTTTACTTCTACTCCGTTGCTGGTTGTTGGGAAGTGACGGGGTAGCTGGGCGGGGTTTGGCGGTGTGCAGGATGGCGTCCCTCCCTGGTGAGGGTTCGCCCCCCCCCCACACGTCTATCAGACACGGGGTTGACTCGGGGTACACTGCCAGAATCAGAATCAGAAACGCTTAATTCATCCTCGAGGTAATTTGAAGAGGTTCTGCTGGCTGCAGGAGAACAGGTCGGCCATGAGAACATCACGCGCGGCTCTCGGGTGGCTTTATTCGCCCGAGGAGCGTTTAGTCCACCGGTTGGTGGAGAGGGGCCTGGTGCTGGACGACCCGTTTGTAGTCGTCTCGCCTTTGTTTGTGCCATCGACACGTGTTACCGTGTCAGGCGTGCCTCCTTTTATCCCGCACGAGCTCCTTGAAGGAGAACTGAGTCGTTTGGGAAAGTTTGCCAGCGGGTTCAGAACAGTTGGTCTGGGTTGTGAGGACGCTAGACTGCAGCGTGTTAACTCCCTGCGGAGACAGGCCTTCATGTATTTGAACCATTCTTTGCAACTTCTAGAAGCGTCATTTAAAGTCCCACAAGAAACTGGTTTCTACTCTGTGTGCAAGTTCTGGCAGTATGGGATGTGTTGAGTGCCGCCTTGTCGGCCTCAAGTTCCCCCTGCAGGGAGGGAGCCCGCAGCGGGCAGTAGTTCAGGCCAGCCACAGCCTGGAGTCACCGGAAAGGTTCTCAGCAGAACGTCCCTGTGCAAAGCCCCCAAAGAGAAACGCGCTGCGGATCTACAGTGGAGGGTGGTGGTACATGGAGCTGTGGCTATAAACAGATGGCGCCTGTAGATCCCAGGGCAGGGAGTCGCTGCCCTCTTTTCACTGGGCCGCAGCGGCGGCTCGGGGGCTTAGCACAGGTTCTGGAGGACAGCCTGTTGGTTTCTGGTCCTAGGTTAGTGGCAGCACAGTGGAGACATTCAGAAGACGGTGCAGTTCTGAAACGGAGTCGTCGAGCTCTTCTCATGGGACCAGCCACAGCGAGATCAGAGGACCGATGCTGCCGGACAACCTCAACACTAGGTGTGGGAGTCTCTAGGCACCTCACGATTCGGTTCCGATTCCGATTCAGAGGGCAGGACACACAGAAGAGATGTGCCAACTGGAAGGTCACGTTTCCCAGCATTGCAAAGAGGCAACGAAGGAAGGAACAGAAGTGTGCCTGTGGCAGCATCCGTGTCGTGGATTAACACGGGCTTCAGCAAGGCTTCAGCAATCACTTGATAACACAAAGAGCTGCCCTCATTCACAAATAAATAATAAAGACTACAACCCAAATCCTCCTGTTGTGGACAATGAGCACAGAATCCCTCAGACATTTTTTTTCTGCTGTATATTAAAATCAAGAACAGCTTTAATACAAAAACAACATAGAATTCTGTACCAGTTCTCATAAAAAACTAACCCCTTCAACGGAATAGGTCGTAAAACAATAAATAATGGAGAAAATAAATATAGGCCACAATGACATCATGGAAGTGCAACATAGCAAATGTGCTTAGCTGGTGAATGCTGGAATGTGTGAGTTTTTGTGTAAGAACAGAAGTGGGTCTACATGCTCCGCTGTGCAGTAACTAGATCCCCTGCATGTGAGACACGAGCTGCCAGTCATCGGTAATAACGCGTAGTTACGGTGACATAAGATGCTGTAGCAATGGCTGTCCACGCATCGCGTGTTACTGCCACCCTACCCGCTTTCCGCAATGATTCCACGACTTCGGCTTCGTTGTAGAGTGTGGGTATCGCCGTGTCGGTGGAAGAACGTCGAGATGGGACGTTGTGTCTTGGCTCCAGAGTGTGCAGCATAACGTGAAAGCTCTGGTTCTCAATGACTGAGTAGGGGCGCAAATTATTGGCAATAACAGGTTGCGATCGACTTTGTGATTCGCTTCGCCCTTTCCAAGTTCGCTGGAAGCTTTGACATCACTTGTTCAATTGTTGTCTGGTTGGCAGCAGCTACGACCTGCTGTTTTTCCTCCAACTCCAGGTGGAAATGTGAAATATGGTCTCTCATGTTTGTTGTGTTCCCAAAGTATTTTATTTTAGTTAGACACAACAGGGGCGTTTCCATGATTTAAGGACATTCGGGGCTCAGCCTGAACTTATGTAGGGGGGTCCAAGGGGGATCCTCTCCGGGGATTTTTTTTTTTAGAAACAAGCTCTGTTTTTGATGCTTTTTATGCACTCTAGCACCTTATTTACATTCAAAGTACATGTCGTAATCATTGAAAAATTGAAATGTGTACCTCAAAAACTGTTGTTTACTCCTTACTCTGGTAGGAATTTTCATGTACCTTGTGATACACATTACAACGAAGTCACCGCAAGAGTTATATTTTATATATATTTTTCAGGAAGTCTAAATAATGCGACATATACCAGGGTGATGCACTGTCCCCACTGCTGTTCTGCATACACCTGAACCCCCTCAGTAAGATCATCACAAAGATTTGACATGGATACAGGTTCAGACATGGAGTTACCATGAGTCACCCCCTATACATTGATGACATCCAGTTGTATGCCAGGAATGAGCGAGACATTGACTTGCTGATCCACCTCACTAGGATGTACAGCAATGACATTGGGATGTTATTCAGACCGGACAAGTGCGGTCGAATGGTTGCAAAAAGAGGAAAGGTGGTGAGGACTGAGGGGATTGAATTACTAGATGGCAGGATAACAGACATACAGGACAGTTACAAGTACTTGGGTATTCCACAGGCAAATTGAAACCACGAGTAGGCAGTAAGGAGGACAGCTACAGCCAAATACCTCTAGAGTGAGGCAGGTCCCAAGGAGCCAACTCAATGGGAATAAGATCCAAGCCATCAATAGATATACTACCCTGTCAGTTATCAGATACCCAACTGGCATAAGAAGCTATCCAAACGAGGTAAAGGCCACAGATATCAGGACATGCTAACTTCTCACAATGCATGGATGGTTACACTTTAAATCCAGCAGCCTGAGACTCTACGATAAGCAAAAAGATGGGGACCAAGCACTAGTGAGTGTCAGAGCCACTATCCAGGATGAAACAAAGAACAACGACAAGAACATCAGAAAGACGGGCCCCAGGAAGGACTGCCGAGTGAGTACCTCAGGCAGCAGAAGACAGAAAGTGGGGAGGAAGAAGAAGAGGCGGTAACTTGGAAGACTAAGCCCCTCTATGGGATGAACCATTGACAGATAGAAGACATGGCTGATATCGAAAAATCCTACCAGTGGCTAGAAAAGGCTGGACTGAAGGACAGCACAGAGGCTCTGATCATAGCAGCACATGAACAGGCACTCAGCACCATATTGGTTGAGACAGAGGTCTACCACGTCAGAGAAGACTCAAGATGCAGGCTTTGTAAAGACACCCCTGAGACAGTCCAGCACTTAGTAGCAGGGTGTAAAATGCTAGCTTGGAAAGCATAAACTGAAAGGGATAACCAAGTGGCTGGGATCGTGTACAAGAACATCTGTACTGAATACAGACTGGAAGTTTCCAAGTCCAAATGGGAGACACTGCCAAAGTTGGTTGAGAATAGCAGAGTTAAGGTCTTGTGGGACGTTCTAGACTGACAAGCGGGTGCTGGCTAACCAACCAGACACTGTGGTGGCCAACAAGGAACAGAAATCAAATCAAATCAAATCAATTTTATTTGTATAGCCCAGTACCACAAATTACAAATTTGCCTCAGTGGGCTTAACAGCAACACAACATCCTGTCCTTAGACGCTCTCATCGGATAAGGAACAACTCCCTAAAAAAAAAAACCCTTTAACAGGGAGAAAGAATAGGAAGAAACCTCAGGGAGAGCAACAGAGGCGGGATCTGGAGTTGGTCCCCGGGTGCTGCACGGCGGCTGCCCACTGCGCCCACTGTTCCTAGCTACACAGCTAGGATGGGTTAAATGCAGAGGAAGAAATTCCCCACGGGGATCAATAAAGTAATTTTATATATATATATATATATATATATATATATGTGTGTGTGTGTGTGTGTGTGTGTGTGTATTTATGTAAAACCTGTAGGCATGGGAAAAGATTGTGGTATCGGAAGTGTTCTGGTTTCTGTTTCAGTTTCCATTTTAGTCCGAGTAGTATGGACCAATCACGTTTGAGTGGGGTCGAGATTTTTACAGGAAGATGCTTCGGTTGCATGTTGGTAGCAGTCCGTGTAGGGCGCGAAAGAGACGGAATGCACCGGCCGAAAAGTCGTCTGGACCTGAAACACCTACAGAAAGTACCGATGTTTGTGCCTTGTGGGGGGAAACATGTCGACTACTCGTGAAACAACCTGGCCGTGGACGTCGTCTATCTACTCCATTCTCATGTCTCAAGCTGCTAATCCAGCTGTAAACAATGACGTAAGAGGAAGTCTTCATAGGAAACGGAAGCGAGCAGCCAGCTCTACACTGGAAGCCCCAAAATGTCTGCTGTTGTCTCCAGAGCTGGGTTCCAACACTGACGTCATTAGACGTCATTAACCGTCATTAGACCTAGTTTCTCTCCAACATGACATCCTCCCGGCTCAAATAATTCCCTTACATCCATGGAAAACGTTTTTAGGACTGAACCTTTTGTCCAATACAGCAATAGCGTAACCGGTTATTTTCTTGCCCGGTGCGGGATTCGATACGGGTGTACTGCGCCACAAGGCGACATCACTAACCGCTCGGCTAAAGGGTCAGACCTGTTAGCTAGGGGCTAACGTGTCTTATTAGTAGTTCACAGTCGTCACCCTCCCCGGAAGCGCGCCCTCGCGCTTTGTTATTCCCGCGCTCCGAAGAGACTCCTGAGGATCTGCACACTTCCGGATTCCACCGCTGCCACCAATGTAACCGGTTATTTTCTTGCCCGGTGCGGGATTCGATACGACTCATCTGCATCCAAACCATGAGAAAGGCTTCTGCTCCCCCTCTCGGAGCGGACCGCGCACTACTGGGCGCTCACGCGGCAGTCTGACAGCAGCAGCATGGATCACCATATAGGGATGCCACCGCATCTACAGATACGATGCGTGGTAGGCTGGCTTCCCTCCAGCGCCACATGGCTGCAGACGTTGCAGAATGTTGCTGACTTGAAAGAATATAAAGGACTCCCACCCAAGTCCTCAGATGTATTGAAAAAAAACACAGCAGCCAAGAGCGGCTGTGTCATTTTTTCGTTGTTTTCACACGCTGTGCCCCTCGAGATGACTTGGCTTGCAATCCCCCCGCAAACTCAGCAGCCTCCAAAAATAGTAAACGTCAGCAAACTGGGAATCTGCTTCCACTATACCGGAATTAGCTTGAAGCGCACGACCGTGGTCGAGACTCCGGTGTCTGGCGTCGCCCGCGCAACGCCACGAGCCTGTGGGCGTGGCTGGGTAGAACGCGGATGATCTGTCCTCGTCAGGTCCCCGTACGGGCACCTCTCCTACTAGAGTCAGGCAAGCCACGGGTCAGGGGGCCGTTTTAACCACGCTATTGAATTCTAACAATGCTCATTAGGCGTGAGAATGAGCATGGGAGGGTCTGACAACAGGAAGAGGACCTTTTCCAGTAAGTCCTCGTTACAGACCCACGTGTTAAATCACGCCTGTTTGTGGGGGAATTCTAATCACAGGAAAGTTGTGAAATCTTATTCATGTGGAAAGGAAAAGAAACTGTGACGAACATGGTTTGTGCAGCACACACACACACACACACACACACACACAATCGCAACTACACAAATACGTTGAACTTCTGTCTGAAAGACAATTACCATAGCAGCATGAAACAACAGGGGCCAGATGGATAAACCATGTCTACACACGAAAACTGTATTTACACCGCTTTATTATTAATTACCCTATTAATAATTATCTTAATTATCCTCATAATTGTGGACTAACGACATGTGCAACTTGAAACCGTCCCCCCGTTTGCTGGTAGGTGCAGGTGGAAGTGTGTGGACAGTTGCGCGCATGTGGTTGACATGTATCCACGGTAAATCTTGCAGGCATCGCGAAAAACATGCCACGGTCAATAGCACGCGCCAACAAACAGGAAACTGGTGTGACCGCTGCAGTAGAAACCGGAAGTCAGCGGACTACATTTATGCACAGAGCCGATTGCTTCTTAAATGCTCCCGCCATCTCTCCTCTAAACTAAGCGCTGGTCCTTTATATGCAAATAAGGCAGTCGGGGGTGTGTCTGAAGCCATTTATAGTAAATTGTGGGCGTGGTCGGAAGGCTCGCGCATGTGCGGGATGACTGCGATGTATGAGGGGGGGGAGAACCACGTGGGGAACAGACGTACGTGGGATTTTATAAACCTGGCGAAAAGACTGCGTATGCAGAATGGCACATAGGGAATGAGGCAGAAACTCCGTAGAGGCAGGACGACAATGGAGAGGAGGAGAGAGAGAGAGAGAAAACCAAGGAGCTGAAGCACAAAGACAAACACGTTTCTGGGCCTCTTCTCACCGTCTGACCTCCGGCTAGGTGCGAGGCTCGATGCAGGTAGGCTGGCTGGGGGCTGCAGGGCCTCCATTCTTCTGCACAGTGTTATGACAGACGAGCCATAGAAAGTAGCTATGTTGACCCCGGGACGTATACGGGGCCCTGTGACACGCTAGCCATGTTGATAACAAACCCACACGGGATGTGCTGTCAAAAATACAAAAATAAAATATCTGTCTCCCCGCCCCCCTCTCTCTCTCTCTCCCTCTCTCTCTCTCGCTCTCACTCACACACAC
>JAJHIY020000022.1:22500-30000 GCA_022114975.2 Lampris megalopsis | reverse complement strand
GTTATGGCATGGTATAACATTGTATGACATGTTATGACATGGTATAACATTGTATGACATGTTATGGCATGGTATAACATGGTATAACATGGTGATGGTGTTCAGCATCAGACCTCCACCTCAGAGCAGACCTGGTCCATGCGGCTGTGGGCTGCAGCACAACTTGACAGCAGACATATTAGACAGATTTAACTAAAGTCATTATGGGGTATTTAGTCTGAGTACACATCAGGAAAGGATTGCATATGGAAAGTCCCGTAGGAGAGACAGATCAGCCCCCCCCCCACCACCCCATTGCACACACACATACACACACACACGTACGCACACACGCACACTCACATGCATGCACATACGCACACTCACATGCATGCACACACACACACACACACACACACACACACACATTGAATGCTGTTGAAATCCAGCTGGAATGGGAAGGGGGCTTGTCTTCCTCCCATGCCGCCATTAATCTCCCTCTCTCTCATTTCTTTTTCAATTTCCAGTTACTGTCCTCCTCCTCCTCCCTGCATCCTCCTCCCCTCTCCTCGTCCCGTCACTTGTTCTCTCTCTCTTTCCCCCGTCCCACCATCCGTCCAGGCCTCCCCATCAGTTTCCTTTTAAAAGGTCAATAAACAAACCATATAAAGCATAAACAGTGTTGATCCGCAGGTACAGTAGAGCACCGAATCGGTTTAGCTTCTACTGATTTACTGTAAATATGAGCTGTCACACACACACACACACACGCACACACACACGCACACACACACACACACACAGCATCTGTTTTAAACAATGTACACTTGTTTTGTCACTGATATTCAGTTGAACTGTACCTCTCTCTCGCTCCCTCTCTCTCTCTGTTTCTCTCTCTTGCTCTCTCTCTCGCTCTTCTCTCTCTCCTCTCTCGCGCGCACTCTCTCTCTCGCGCGCGCACGCTCTCTCTCTCTCTCTCTCCCTCTCTCTCGCTCTCTCTCTCTTGCTGTCTCTCACGCTCTTCTCTTCTCTCTCCCCTCTCTCTCGCGCACGCTCTCTCTCTCGCGCGCGCACGCGCTCTCTCTCTCTTTCTCTCTCGCTCTCTCTCTCCTCTCTCTCGCGCACGCTCTCTCTCGCGCACGCTCTCTCTCTCTCCTCTCTCGCGCACGCGCTCCCTCTCTTTCTCGCTCTCTCTCTCTCCCTCTTTCTCTCTCTCTCTCTCTCTCTCTCTCTCTCTCTTTCTCTCTCTCTCCCTCTCTCTCGCTCTCTTGCTCTCTCTCTCTCTGTCTCTCTCTGTGTGTGAGTGTGTGTGAGTGTGATTACGGATGGATTATGTCATTTAGAGGACATATGGGAAATGGCGTTGCGCTGTGTGTGTTTAGCCCATAATTGATATTTATTATGCTAGCTGATAATAACTTCCTGTCCGATTAAAGAGCAGCTGTATCAGACGTGCAGATCAGAGGAAGGAAGCCAAGCCGAGACTAAACTGCGGCGGGAGAACGGGGAGCAGTTTTCCGTTTTTTCTCCTTCTTTCTCGTCTTTTATTTCTAACGACAATTAAACAAACGGGATGGCGGAGTCAGGATGTACTGCTCACTCGGCTTTCTGCAAGCTCTGCATTCAAATCCTTTTACCACTTCTTTCATTCTCACCACTCGCTCTGCTTCTTCTCTTTCTTCCTCCACCTCCTCCCCCTCCTCCCCCCCTCATCCCCTCTGCTTTTGAGCACAGAGGCTCTTACGGGGTTCTTGTGCGCGCGCGCGCGCGCGCTACTAAGTGCTGGACTGTCTCGGGGTCGTCTTTGCACAGCCTGCATCTTGGGTCTTGTCTGGTGTGGTGGACCCCGCGGCCTCAGCCGGTCTGGCCCTGAGCGGCTGGTCTGGTGCCGCTATGATCAGAGCCCCTGTGCCGTCCTTCAGTCCAGCCTTTCCTAGCCGCTGGTAGGGGGCTTGGTCCTCCATGATACCTCCTCCTCTTCTTCTTCCTCCACACTCGGTCTTCTGCTGCCTGAGGTGCTCACTCAGCAGTTTATCCTGGGGGGGGGGGTCTTTCTGATGTACTCGCGGATGTTCCTTGTTTCATCCTGGACAGTGGCCCTGGCGCTCACTAACCTTCAACCCCATCTTTTCCACTTATCGTACCGTCTCGAGCCGCTGGACTTCGCTGTGTATTGTGAGGAGTTTCCGTGTCCTGAGATCTGTGGCCTTTAGCTCCCCCTCCGGCCAGCTTATTATTCCAGCTGGGTATCTGCTGACCGGTAGGGCATACGTGTCGATAGCCAGGTTCTCCACCCTTGTCCATGAATGTCTTGTTCCAGTAGCCCATTCCTCATTAGGCTGCCCTGGTTCCCCGATACCTGACGCGGACCTTGTTGACCTGGGCATGGCGGTTCCACACGTAGCAGGGTGCTGAATGCTAGCTGGGAAAGCGTGCACTGAAAGGCCTAACCAAGTGGCTGGGATAGTGTACAGGAACTTCTGTACTGAATACAGGCTGGAAGTCCTCGAGTCCAAATGGGAGACGCCACCAAAGGCGGTTGAGAACGGCAGAGCTAAGATCCTGTGGGACGTCAAGTTCCAGACTGACAAGCAGGTGCTAGCTAACCAACCAGACACTGTGGCGGTCGACAAGGAACAGAGGACAGCAGCGGTGATCGATGTAGCGATCCCGAGCGACGGCACATCAGGAAGAAATAGCATGAGAAGCTAGAGAAATACCAAGGGCTGAGGAACTAGATCGGATGTGGAAGATGAAACCACAGTAGTCTGAGACCCCAAAGCTGGGAGAGCAGCTCCAGCAGATCCAGGGCCAACATCCGAGTCTCTGTCCAGAAGAGTGTGGTCCTAGGAACAGCTCAGATACTGCACAGAACCCTCGAACTCCCAGGCCTCTGGTAGAGGACCCGAGCTTGAGGAAGACACACACCACCCCAGAAAGGGTGAGGGGGGATACACACACACACACAGACACACAAACACACACATTATATATATATATATATATACACACACACACACACACACACATGCATGCACACACATGGTCGTACTTAAATGCTTACACAAACCATAAACGACATAAAATATGTCATCTGATTGCATCTCACCAGGTTCCAGAAGTAATCAATGGTCAGTGGTGTACTGTGGACTTCACGTCTTAATCATCTCAATCCTTCACCTGGCTCACATTCAACCTGCCAAACCCCTGTGAGATCTGATCTCACATGTCAGCCACTCCAGCTGGGCCTGACTGTATATGTGTGTGTGTGTGTGTGTGTGTGTGTGTGTGTGTGTGTGTGTGTGTGGAGTGCTATGTCTGTTTCTGTATTAAGGAGACAGAGACGCTTGAGGGACAGAGGAAACAATCGAGCAAGAGAAAGGGAGCAACACCTTGATCATGCGGTTTCCAGCCAACAAAACAGCAAATAAATCCCACACACACACACACACAAACACACACACCTACACACACACACACACACACACACAAATCGTCAGTCCATGTGCTCACTGACAGGTTCATGGCCATCAGTAACATGACTTCATGTGACCATATGTACTATATAGGCTGCGGTGCCTGTCGGGAATATCGAGAGCTCTTGAGCACAGCACAGCTCATTTCCGGGGATACCATTTAAAGACGCACACGCTCCTCATCGTCCTCACTCTATAGGAGGTCTATTCCACATTAAGCTCTCCTCTAGTGGAGCAGTTGGACTTCCTAAAGTCAGTTTTGGATCTGACCTGCGATGTGCAGAAGATAGTGTTGCTTTTACTTGGGACCGCAGTCTCACAGTGCTGTCACGTTGCCATGCCAGAGAAGTATGTGGCGTATTGCTGTAGGGCAACATAGCAGGAAGTTCACCCCTCTGCTCTGCAGGAAGTTCACCCCTCTGCTCTGCAGGAAGTTCACCACTCTGCTCTGCAGGAAGTTCACCGCTCTGCTCTGCAGGAAGTTCACCACTCTGTTCTGCAGGACGTTCACCACTCTGCTCTGCAGGAAGTTCACCCCTCTGCTCTGCAGGAAGTTCACCGCTCTGCTCTGCAGGAAGTTCACCCCTCTGCTCTGCAGGAAGTTCAGCGCTCTGCTCTGCAGGAAGTTCACCACTCTGCTCTGCAGGAAGTTCACCGCCCTGCTCTGCAGGAAGTTCACCGCTCTGCTCTGCAGGAAGTTCACCGCTCTGCTCTGCAGGAAGTTCACCGCTCTGCTCTGCAGGAAGTTCACCACTCTGCTCTGCAGGAAGTTCACCCCTCTGCTCTGCAGGAAGTTCACCACTCTGCTCTGCATGAAGTTCACGACTCTGCTCTGCATGAAGTTCACCCCTCTGCTCTGCAGGAAGTTCAACACTCTGCTCTGCATGAAGTTCACCACTCTGCTCTGCAGGAAGTTCACCACTCTGCTCTCCATGACGTTCAACACTCTGCTCTGCAGGAAGTTCACCAATCTGCTCTGCATGAAGTTCACACCTCTGCTCTGCATGAAGTTCACCACTCTGCTCTGCATGAAGTTCACACCTCTGCTCTGCAGGAAGTTCACCACTCTGCTCTGCATGAAGTTCACACCTCTGCTCTGCATGAAGTTCACCACTCTGCTCTGCAGGAAGTTCACCACTCTGCTCTGCAGGAAGTTCACCAGTCTGCTCTGCAGTAAGTTCACCCCTCTGCTCTGCAGGAAGTTCACCACTCTGCTCTGCAGAAAGTTCACCACTCTGCTCTGCAGGAAGTTCACCACTCTGCTCTCCATGAAGTTCACCCCTCTGCTCTGCAGGAAGTTCACTGCTCTGCTCTGCAGGAAGTTCACCGCTCTGCTCTGCAGGAAGTTCACCCCTCTGCTCTGCATGACGTTCACCACTCTGCTCTGCAGGAAGTTCACCACTCTGCTCTGCATGAAGTTCACGACTCTGCTCTGCAGGAAGTTCACCACTCTGCTCTGCATGAAGTTCACCACTCTGCTCTCCATGAAGTTCACCACTCTGCTCTGCAGGAAGTTCACCCCTCTGCTCTGCATGAAGTTCACCCCTCTGCTCTGCAGGAAGTTCACCACTCTGCTCTGCAGGGAGTTCACCCCTCTGCTCTGCATGAAGTTCACGACTCTGCTCTGCATGAAGTTCACCAGTCTGCTCTGCAGGAAGTTCAACACTCTGCTCTGCATGAAGTTCACCACTCTGCTCTGCAGGAAGTTCACCACTCTGCTCTCCATGACGTTCAACACTCTGCTCTGCAGGAAGTTCACCACTCTGCTCTGCAGGAAGTTCACCACTCTGCTCTGCAGGAAGTTCACCAGTCTGCTCTGCAGGAAGTTCACCCCTCTGCTCTGCAGGAAGTTCACCACTCTGCTCTGCAGGAAGTTCACCTCTCTGCTCTGCAGGAAGTTCACCCCTCTGCTCTGCAGGAAGTTCACCACTCTGCTCTGCAGGGAGTTCACCACTCTGCTCTGCAGGGAGTTCACCACTCTGCTCTGCATGAAGTTCACCCCTCTGCTCTGCAGGAAGTTCACCACTCTGCTCTGCAGGAAGTTCACCCCTCTGCTCTGCAGGAAGTTCACCACTCTGCTCTGCAGGAAGTTCACCACTCTGCTCTGCATGAAGTTCACCACTCTGCTCTGCATGAAGTTCACGACTCTGCTCTGCAGGAAGTTCACTCCCACACACACACACACACACACACACACCTACACACACACACAAATCGTCAGTCCATGTGCTCACTGACAGGTTCATGGCCATCAGTAACATGACTTCATGTGACCATATGTACTATATAGGCTGCGGTGCCTGTCGGGAATATCGAGAGCTCTTGAGCACAGCACAGCTCATTTCCAGGGATACCATTTAAAGACGCACACGCTCCTCATCGTCCTCATTCTAAAGGAGGTCTATTCCACGTTAAGCTCTCCTCTAGTGGAGCAGCTGGACTTCCTAAAGTCAGTTTTGGATCTGACCTGCGATGTGCAGAAGATATTGTTGCTTTTACTTGGGGCCACAGTCTCACAGTGCTGTCACGTTGCCATGCCAGAGAAGTATGTGGCGTATTGCTGTAGGGCAACATAGCAGGAAGTTCACCACTCTGCTCTGCAGGAAGTTCACCACTCTGCTCTGCAGGAAGTTCACGACTCTGCTCTGCAGGAAGTTCACCACTCTGCTCTGCAGGAAGTTCACCACTCTGCTCTGCAGGAAGTTCACGACTCTGCTCTGCAGGAAGTTCACCACTCTGCTCTGCATGAAGTTCACGACTCTGCTCTGCAGGAAGTTCACCACTCTGCTCTGCAGGAAGTTCACCGCTCTGCTCTGCAGGAAGTTCACCACTCTGCTCTGCATGAAGTTCACACCTCTGCTCTGCAGGAAGTTCACACCTCTGCTCTGCATGAAGTTCACCGCTCTGCTCTGCAGGAAGTTCACCGCTCTGCTCTGCAGGAAGTTCACCACTCTGTTCTGCATGCTCACGCCATGATGGTACAACCCCCCCCCCCCACTGTTGTTGTTTTTCCATAGGGGCCAGGAGGGTATGGTGATGAGCTGTCAATCACTGTAGACCAGCTGATCATGTTTAGTCTGTCACACAGACAGACAAACAGGCAGAGACAGACAGACAGAGAGACAGGCAGAGAGACAAGCAGGCAGAGAGATAGACAGACAGAGACAGGCAGGCAGAGAGACATACAAACAGACAGACAAAAAACAGACAGACAGACAGACAGACAGACAGACAGACAGACAGACAGACAGACAGGCAGACAGGCAGAGATACAAGCAGAGATACAAGAAGGCAGAGAGATAGACAGACAGACAGACAAAAAACAGACAGACAGACAGACAGACAGAGAGACAAGCAGAGATACAAGAAGGCAGAGAGATAGACAGACAGACAGAGAGGCAGGCAGAGAGACATACAAACAGACAGACAAAAAACAGACAGACAGACAGACAGACAGACAGACAGACAGACAGACAGAGAGACAGGCAGCGATACAAGCAGGCAGAGAGATAGACAGACAGGCAGACAGGCAGGCAGACAGACAGGCAGGCAGGCAGACAGACAGGCAGGCAGGCAGGCAGAGAGAGACAGACGGATAGATGGACAGACGGAGAAACAGACAGACAGATGGAAAGACAGACAAAGTCCAATATGCAGTGTGTTTGCCATTAAGGTTTAAGGTGGTGGGAACGAAGCCACGAGTTCAGTGCCTTTCCCATGGAAGGAAGAAGTTGGAGACAGATGCAAACCTCAATCAGTGTGTCCTCATCCCCAACTTACTGCTCGTTTACCTCAGCCCCGTCCAACCTGAGGACACAGCTGCAATCACACTTTACAGGCCATGTCAACACACGCTGCAACGGCAGACAACCTGCAGCCACAACACGCATGAAACAAGGAGGGGAAAAGCCAGAGGACAAAAGTCTCTGCGAGCGAGTCTTCCTTCTGTGGCTGCACAGGGTTTGTGTGACCTTCGGTGTAACTGTGTTTAAAGTGTGTTACTTTAAAACGACACACAGCGCCACATGTCCACACACCGGGATGA
>JAJHIY020000022.1:0-15000 GCA_022114975.2 Lampris megalopsis | reverse complement strand
CGGCCATTTGAAATTGTTTGAAAAATAGTATTAAAGTTGTTAAAATGTTAATTTTGGTTTCAGCTAGTTTCATTACAGACATACTATGTACTATATTGTCACGTGCATGGATAAGGAGACACGCTGGCCGCTGGCTTGCGAGTCTGACCCTTTAGTCGAGCGGTTAGCGATGTCTCCTGCGGTGCGGGCGATGCGGGTTCGCTTCCCGGCCGCGGCAATTCCTGTGGTTGCGTCGTCCCCCGAATCCACAACAATATCAATGTCTCAATTGGGTATTCATCTTGACAGAATATAGAGTTTAAAAAGCGGCCGTCATTTTGACGGCTTGTGGTTGTTTTAGGTAGGAGGGAAATCTAAAAGCTCAAGCACGCCAAGCGACAGAGACTGGTCCTTTCTCCGTTGCTACTGGACCAAGGGGACTCACATCTCTCATCTTCAGCCTGATAAAACACCAAAATGCCAACATGGCTTGGCCTGGCTTGGCTTGGCCTGGCAGGGGAGGGGAGGGGATGAATGAATAAATACATCATGTAGTCATATCTATGAAAAGGTATGGGCCCAGGACTGGACACAGCCTGCCAGTTAGGTCTGTGTGTGGACGCTGCAGTGCACACAGGTGTTCTGACAGCTGCCTATTCACTACGGTCGTGTTTTTCTACTTCTGTTGTATCAAACTGATTCGATTTGATCATAATCAATCAATAAAGGTCATTAACGATGGGACATTTAATTGTGGTTAAAAAGGGAAAAGAAAGAAGAAAAAGTACCCCAAGTGCTGAAAGATAGAAGTAAAAAAACGGCACATCGATGTGATCCCCACTCATGAAGTTACTCTGTTACTGTTACTCTGTTATGTTATGTTACTCTGGTAAAAGTCACATGACCACACATGATGTTACTCTGTTACTGTTACTCTGTTATGTTATGTAATCCTGGTAAAAGTAACATCACCACACATGATGTTACTCTGTTACTGTTACTCTGTTATGTTATGTTACCCTGGTAAAAGTCACATCACCACACATGATGTTACTCTGTTACTGTTACTCTATTATGTTATGTTACCCTGGTAAAAGTAACATGACCACACATGATGTTACTCTATTACTGTTACTCTTTTATGTTGTGTTATGTTATGTTACCCTGGTAAAGTAACATCACCACACATGATGTTACTCTGTTACTGTTACTCTGTTATGTTATGTTACTCTGGTAAAAGTAACATGACCACACCTGATGTTACTCTGTTACTGTTACTCTGTTATGTTATGTTACTCTGGTAAAAGTAACATGACCACACATGACGTTACTCTGTTACTGTTACTCTATTATGTTATGTTACTCTGGTAAAAGTAACATGACCACACCTGATGTTACTCTGTTACTGTTATTCTGTTATGTTATGTCACCCTGGTAAAAGTAACATGACCACACATGACGTTACTCTGTTACTGTTACTCTGTTATGTTATGTTACTCTGGTAAAAGTCACATGACCACACATGAAGTTACTCTGTTACTGTTACTCTATTATGTTATGTTACCCTGGTAAAAGTAACATGACCACACATGATGTTACTCTGTTACTGTTACTCTATTATGTTATGTTACCCTGGTAAAAGTAACATGACCACACATGATGTTACTCTGTTACTGTTACTCTATTATGTTGTGTTATGTTATGTTACCCTGGTAAAAGTAACATCACCACACATGATGTTACTCTGTTACTGTTACTCTGTTATGTTATGTTACTCTGGTAAAAGTAACATGACCACACCTGATGTTACTCTGTTACTGTTACTCTGTTATGTTATGTTACTCTGGTAAAAGTAACATGACCACACATGACGTTACTCTGTTACTGTTACTCTATTATGTTATGTTACTCTGGTAAAAGTAACATGACCACACCTGATGTTACTCTGTTACTGTTATTCTGTTATGTTATGTCACCCTGGTAAAAGTAACATGACCACACATGACGTTACTCTGTTACTGTTACTCTGTTATGTTATGTTACCCTGGTAAAAGTCACATGACCATACATGACGTTACTCTGTTACTGTTACTCTGTTATGTTATGTTACTCTGGTAAAAGTCACATGACCACACATGATGTTACTCTGTTACTGTTACTCTGTTGTGTTATGTTACCCTGGTAAAAGTAACATCACCACACATGATGTTACTCTGTTACTATTACTCTAGGTTACCCTGGTAAAAGTCACATGACCACACATGACGTTACTCTGTTACTGTTACTCTGTTGTGTTATGTTACCCTGGTAAAAGTAACATCACCACACATGACGTTACTCTGTTACTGTTACTCTATTATGTTATGTTACCCTGGTAAAAGTCACATGACCACACATGATGTTACTCTGTTACTGTTACTCTGTTATGTTATGTCACCCTGGTAAAAGTCACATGACCACACATGATGTTACTCTGTTACTGTTACTCTGTGTTACCCTGGTAAAAGTAACATGACCACACATGATGTCACTCTGTTACTGTTATGTTATGTTATGTTATGTTATGTTATGTTATGTTATGTTATGTTATGTTATGTTATGTTATGTTATGTTATGTTACCCTGGTAAAAGTAGCATCCCCACACATGATGTTACTCTGTTACTGTTACTCTATGTTACCCTGGTAAAAGTAACATGACCACACATGATGTTACTCTGTTACTGTTACTCTGTTATGTTACCCTGGTAAAAGTAACATCACCACACATGATGTTACTCTGTTACTGTTACTCTATGTTACCCTGGTAAAAGTAACATGACCACACATGATGTTACTCTGTTACTGTTATGTTATGTTATGTTATGTTATGTTATGTTATGTTATGTTATGTTATGTTATGTTATGTTATGTTATGTTATGTTATGTTATGTTATGTTATGTTACCCTGGTAAAAGTAGCATCCCCACAAGTGATGTTACTCTGTTACTGTTACTCTATGTTACCCTGGTAAAAGTAACATGACCACACATGATGTTACTCTGTTACTGTTACTCTGTTATCTTACCCTGGTAAAAGTAACATCACCACACATGATGTTACTCTGTTACTGTTACTCTGTTATGTTATGTTACCCTGGTAAAAGTCACATGACCACACATGATGTTACTCTGTTACTGTTACTCTGTTATGTTATGTTATGTTATGTTATGTTATGTTATGTTATGTTATGTTATGTTATGTTACCCTGGTAAAAGTATAATCCCCACACATGATGTTACTCTGTTACTGTTACTCTATGTTACCCTGGTAAAAGTAACATGACCACACATGATGTTACTCTGTTACTGTTACTCTGTTATGTTATGTTATGTTACTCTGGTAAAAGTCACATGACCACACATGATGTTACTCTGTTATGTTATGTTATGTTATGTTATGTTATGTTATGTTATGTTATGTTATGTTATGTTATGTTATGTTATGTTATGTTATGTTACCTTGGTAAAAGTAACATCACCACACATGATGTTACTATGTTATGTTATGTTATGTTATGTTATGTTATGTTATGTTATGTTACGTTACGTTACGTTACGTTACGTTACGTTATGTTATGTTACCCTGGTAAAAGTAGCATCACCACACATGATGTTACTCTGTTACTGTTACTCTGTTATGTTATGTCACCCTGGTAAAAGTCACATGACCACACATGATGTCACTCTGGTAAAAGTAAGTCAACAACTCTAAAGTCTCCCTGAGTAGAACACTATTTGATATTAAATGTACTTAAGTGTCAAAAATAAAAGTAGAGATTTTTGTGTGAGTTTCTTATATTTTAATACACAGGAGCTTTAAATGCTCGAGCCGCTGACCTGTTAAGAATCTCTTCAAATGGTTTGAGCTCATCCGCGATTACCTTCTCTTGATCCCATCACTGCTGTGCAAAACCTATTTCTGAAAAAATGTTATTATGGGTTCATACAAATACTGTGGACATTCGTTTCTTTGAAAATGTAGCGGAGTGAAAGTGCGATGTTCTCTAAAATGAATATAATCAAGTACCTGAAAACTGTAGTTCTGCAGTATTTGAGTAAATTTGCTGTACTGCCATCGATGTAAATTAGGCCCCTACCTAAAACGACCATGGGCGGTCATTTTGGCCGCCGCGGTTTTTAAACTCTATAGTCTGTCAAGTTAAATACCCAACTGAGATATTAATGCGTTACATATGTTAGCATATATGTTATGTAACTAACTGACACCAAAATTGACATTTTAAAAACTTTAATACTATTTTTAAACAATTTAAAATGGCCGCTGGACAGTCATGGTGCGTCTGTAACCAGACATGTTGGACACCATCATACATCAGGTTTAGACTATTTCTCTCCACTGGAGGACGCTGGTGTGTTGCTAGGACAGAGCAACGAACTTCACGAAGGAAATGACGCGACCATCACGCGTCATAACATGACGCGCACCATGACGCGCCGTCATTTTTGACCGCTCATGGTCGTTTTAGGTAGATCGTATCATAACTTTTTGTGCAATCGATCTAAAACGCATATTAATGGAAATATATGCAATTTTAGGGGCATAACTTTTTTTCTTTTCTTTTTCACAAAGTTATTAAAACTTTGAAAATCCGAAGCGGTCCAAATGGTTGTTCTAGTGCTGAGTCCACGGTGAAGCCTTGGTTGTTAAATAAACAGAGATAATGTGAGAAACGTGGATAGATGTGGAGGGATGTCGTGATTACGCAACGCATCTCTCCCCTTATCTGGTATTACTAGTGGATCCATACCCTTTGGAACAGTTGAGCACTGGTCCAGAAGTATGTGCAGACACGTTGAGGTGACATGGATCACAGGCACCAACACCTTCGGCTGAGCCTGGACTGCAGTCTCTCCTCTGCTGTTCCTCCTCCGGCTCCCCCCCCCTTCCTCTCACACCTCCGCCACAGGAATGCCAGATAAAAGGAACTTTAAAAGCATTTGGAGGTCCTGTAATTATTTCCCTCTCTCTCTCTCTCGCTCGCTCGCTCTCTCTGCAGCTCTGATAGTGGGCCCACTGATCCCAATCCAAGGACTTCCTGACTGAGGGAGAGGATGAGAGGAGAGATGAGAAGAGACGATAAAGAGGGGAGAGACGGTCGTTCTGTTGACGAAAACACTCTTCAAACCAGGGGATGAGAGAATGATAGCTACCTGCCCAGGGACCGGACATAAACACCGAGCAGAACACAGAGCAGACATTAAGCGAGCTGCGCTCCTGCTCGGGTCGTCCTTCCTCGGGGGAGTGATTGGGTATTACAGAATACACAGATGCTACAGTGACGGTGTATTACAGAGTACACAGCTGACGTGGTTGACGGTGTGCCGAGCCGTCGGCAGCAGAAGCAGACTGCAGGGCCCGGGCCTTCTCCCCGTAGCCGCCTTGCGTTGAAGACCTTTAAGACAGCACGTTTTCAAGGCTTCTGACGGCATCGTTGCGTATCAACTTGCAGCACCTGATGACTTATTCCCACGAAGCTGCTGTTGCGCATCTCGCCTGTTAACCCCAGATAGCGACACGCGTTGTGGCCCGGACCCGTCCCACGCCCGACACGTCATCCGGCCCACGTACCGTGTGGAATGCTGGCACTTGGGCGATCCGCTCCTGTTTGCCGGCCAGAACCAAGCCATAGCAATGTCGCGTGTGCCACATATTTGCCAAAGGTGGCCCATATTTGTTGTGTGATATCTGGGCCATATTCACCATTTACCACACGGGGCCACTTCAGGGTCACATCCCGATCCCAATGTTGCCCACAGCACCGCATCTTTACCAGCAAAGGCCCACATGTGATTTGGCGTATTTGGGCCACATTTGCTATTATACATGTGGGCCACTTCAGGCTCACATCCGTTTCGTCAGGGCCAGAAGAAGGCCAGCAGGGCCACGTCATTGCCTGAAGTGGCCCACATCCGGGTGCTATCTGGGAGCGCCACATAAATAACACGCAATAAATATTCAAAACAAACAAGCGCATTAAAAACAAAAATGACTTCGCAGACGTAGACATCAGAAGCACGCCTGACACGGACGGCGAGTCAGAAGGTCAGAAGTCGTTGTGTAGAAGGTCTCAGTGGTCAGGCTGTGGAGGAACCTCCACAGCCTGAGGAATGAAACTGTTGCGTAGTCTGCTAGAGGCAGCACGGATGCTCCGGTACCTTCTGCCCGAAGGGTAGGAGGATGAAGTGGACGTGGGAAGGGTGGGTGGGGTCCTTCACAATGCCGAGAGCCTTAATTCCGGGTGCAGTAGTGCAGATAGATGGCCTGGGTGGATGGATGGATGGGGGAGCAGCTCCTGTGATCTTTCCAGCTGTGAGTGATTCTCATGCAGCATCCCTCAGCGCCAAACGTGTGTAATCTGGAGATTAAATCTGGAGATTAAATCTGGAGATTAAATCTGGAGATTAAAGGAGATTACGCAGAGCTAGTTTACGACACAACATGATGGAAATTATTCAACGGTGAAACAAAACACTCTCAACTCACTTGACTGGTAATTTATACTGGGTAGTGGCTCCTCAGGAAATGAAATATGAATAAAGAATGAAATGAAAGATAATTTATGACGGCGCTGTCTTGGGTTTTTCTTAATTCATGAAGATGGAGTAATTAAGGTCGCACCAGAATTCCTCTAAGAAAACCATATGAAAGCTTCATGCTGAGAGACAACCTGATCTGTCGGGTTTAAACAGCAGCATCTCGGGAGATGTGTGCACTGCCTGAAGTGGGTGGTTTTCTTTACGTTTTAGAGAAAGATGCACTGATGAGCCAAAACATTATGACCACTCACACATGAACCAAATAACGAGCATCTCCAAACAAGGGCACCTGTCAAGGTAGTACGTGGGTAGGCGAACAATCAGTTCTGCTAGTCAACGTGTTGGATGCAGGAGAAATTGGGCAGGAGTAAAGACCTGGGCGACTTTGACAAGGGCCACATTGTTATGGCCGGACGACTGGGGCAGAGCATCTCTGAAACGACAAGGCCTGTGGGGCGCTCCTGGTCAGCAGCGGTGGGTACCTACCGACATCGGTCCAAGGAGGGGCAAACCACAAAGCGGCGACAGGGCGCCCAAGGCTTATCGATGCACTAGGGCAGGGGTGTCAAAGTCCAGGCCTCGAGGGCCGCAGTGTCTGCAGGTATTTGTTGCAACCGTGCACTACGCCGCCTGATTAAACTAGGGCCTTTCCCTCCTTGATCCAGGAGGCGAGCTGATTAGTTAAATCAGGCGGTGTAGCGCACGGCTGCACCAAATACCTGCAGACACTGCGGCCCTCGAGGCCTGGAGTTTGACACCCCTGCACGGGGGCAACGAAGGCTATCCCGTCTGGTCTGAACCGACAGAAGGTCTACTGTGGCGCAAGTCACAGAACATTTTAATGATGGTTATGGGAGGAATGTGTCACACCACCCGGCTGTGTATGGGGCTGTGTGGCCACAGATGGGTCAGAGTGCCCATGGTGACCCCTGTCCACCGTCGAAAGCGTCTACAATGGGCATGCAAGTGTCAGAACTGGACCTTGTAGCAATGGAAGAAGGGGGCCTGGTCCAGTGAGTCCCATTTTCTTTTCGATCACATGGATGGCAATGTATTTGTGCATCGTTTACCTGGGGAAGTGATGGCACCAGGATGCACTGTGGGAAGATGACAAGCCGGTGGAGGGAGAGTGATGGTCTGCTGGGAAACCCTGAGAATGGCCATTCATGTGGACGTCAATTTGACACGTGCCACCTAACCGTCGTTACAGACCGGGTACACCCCTTCATGGCAGTGGTATTCCCTGATGGCAGTGGCCTCTTTCAGCAGGAAATTGTGCCCTGCCACACTGCACACATTGTTAAGAAATAGTTTGAGGGACATGGTGAAGTGTTCAAGGTGTTGCCCTGACCTCAAAATTCTCCAGACCTCAATCCGATTGAGCATCTGTGGGATGTGCTGGACTGACAAGTCCGATCCCCTGCGGCTCCACCTCGCAATTTACAGGACTTGAAGGATCTGCAGCTAATGTTTTGGTGCCAGATACCACAGGATACCTTCAGGGGTCTTGTAGAGTCCACGCATCAGGGCTGTTTTGGCGGCACATGGAGGACCAATGGCGTATTAGGCAGGTGGTCATAATGTTTTGGTTCCTCACTAGAAGACTCGTACGTATGCATACACACCCACGCATGCAATTACTGTATACGCACACGCACAGCACGCGCGCGCACACACACGTGTCCTCTAATTTCTTCTCAATAGGGGAAAGAGCCGGTTGCCATGGTGACTGCTGTGTCAGCTAACCTAGTTTCTGTTATCGAAGGACATTGGTTGATGGCAAGAGGTGTATGACACATAGGGCTGCGACTAATAACAAATATTTCCGGTTATCGATTACTCTTTTGATTAGTCCATTAAACTGTAAATATCATAAATAATGACAAATGCCCATTACAAGTTCCCAGAGCCCAAACTGGTGTCTTTAAAAAGTTCAGTCAGACCAACAGCTAAAAAAAAAAAAAAATCCCAAAGCATTCATAATGTATTTGAGAATGATATGAATTGGAGAAAGGCAAGCAAATGTTAGCATTTGTGAGGCTGTCACCAGCGTGACGACCATGAATGACTAGACTCGCTAACCATTGGCTGACGGGTCGGACCCTTTAGTCGACTGGTTAACGTAGTTGCCCGTGGTGCGGGAGACGCGGGTTCGCGTCCCGGTTGCGGCGGTTTCCGGCTGCCCCCTGAATTCGCTACATCGGTGTCAGAAGTGGGATGGTGAGGCCATCGGAAGCGCGTGCGCCCAGAGGCGTGAGGAAGCCGGTTTCCCAATGGAGGAAGATAGTGCAACAACCAGGGATGTGTAGATGCCCTTGGCTAACGGGTCGGAGGCTATAGCCGACTGGTTAACGTATTCGCCCGTGGAGCGGGAGACCTGAGTTCGCGTCCCGGCTGCGGCGGTTCCCGGCTGCCCCCTGAATTCGCTACACCGGCAAATGACAAATACTGATATTCGACTTGATAAACGACCAAGAGCTAAGCTAGTCTGATTTAAAAGCATCTTAAGAGAGAATTATATAATTGGGTATTGAGTCCCTGTTTGTTTGCATTGACGTGTGATGGTTGTGGGACGCTGTTGCTCAGAGGCAGGTGGGGCTGCAGACCGGCCCAGCAGGCTGACCAGCAGCACTACTGCCTGTCCACGTCCTCCTCTTCCTCCTCACACACATGTTTGGCTGTTATCCACAGCATCCACTGTGCGGATAGCAGGTTCTGGTGGCTGATGGTTTTAGGGGGGATTTTCATCCAGTAATCGGATTTTCCCTGTAGTTTCACCCCATTTCTGACTCACTGGCTGTGGGAAATTGTGCTCGGCAGATGAAAGGCAGCAGGTATGGTAAATGTGTGGGCATGACAAGGAGAGAACATGGAAGGCAGAGGGGGAAGGACATGATGAAAAGTAAAGGGGATGAACAGTGGGAACAAGAGAAAAACATACAGCAGGCTAGAATTTTCCACTTCTGATGTTCTGTATTGAAAACATCCAAAACACAGCAAAGACAAATGAAGTGAAAATCATCATACACAAAACTGAACTCATACACACCTTAATACACACCCATATCACACACACACACACACACACACACACACACAGTTTAGTAGCTAAATTGACAGTGCATGTGTCTGCAAGGGTACAGAGGTGCAGGTATAACAGACAGCAGGATAACAGACAGCAGGATAACATATAGCAGGATAACATATAGCAGGATAATATACAGCAGGGTAACACAGCAGGATAACATATAGCAGGATAATATACAGCAGGATACAACCCACCTCCACAGGGCGCACCTTCACCTTCCAGCCTCTGTCCTCTGCTTCGGCTGCTAGGTTGGCGTACCGCAGCTTCTTACGCTCGTACGCTTCATCGACTGCATCCTCCCAGGGGACTGTGAGCTCAGTGATGTAAGCGAGCTGGTTAGAATTGGACCAGAGGACGAGGTCTGGTCGCAAGGTGGTTGTTGCGATCTCTGTCGGGAAGATGAGCTTCTGGCCTAAGTCCACTCGCATTTCCCAATCCCTGGCTGAGTTTAGTGAGCCTAAGTTGGGAAGTGAAGGGTTGGCCTTCAGTTTATCCCCCTCTCGAATGAAAGCTGGAAACCGCCGGGGCCCTTCCTGGTTGTTGAAGGGTTGGGCATTGATGGAAACCCTCTTGCAATCGAGTTCAGCTGCCAAGCACCTGAGCACCTGATTGTGTCGCCAGGTGTATCTGCCTTGGGTAAGGCTGGTCTTGCAGCCAACCAAGATATGCTTGAGGGTTGCTGGGGCTGTACACAGGGAGCAAGATGGATTCTCTCCAAACCAGAGATTTAGATTTATGGGAGAGGGCAGGACATCATATGTGGCCTTGATGATGAAACTCAGTCTGTTTGATTCCATGCTCCAGAGCTCACTCCATGTGAGTTTCCTCTTTTCAACACCCTCCCACCTCATCCAGCGACCCTGTTTGGCTTGTGCTACGGCTTTAGCACATCTGGCTGCTTCTTCCTGTCGGCGGACCTCCTCAACCACCATAGTCCGCCGTTCGGTAGTAGTCGCCTTTTGCCAGGTAGGTGTTTTTATTCCCAGGCCAAGGCCGCCTCTGCCTTGTTGAACATGGCCTACTACGTCTCGGTGGCGGAGGGCAGATTTCGCCTCCAATACAGCTGCAGCCGGGGTCCATTTCTTCCCTGTTGCTAGGGTTGGAGCAACTCCTCTCACTACTGGGTCTCGGGATTCTGTGAGGGACATGTCCAGCCTCACTTTGGCACATTTGAATTCCTCAACCAGGCTGGAAATTGGCAGTGCGAGGGCTCCATTGCCATAGAGTCCAACACTGCTGAGGCACCTTGGCAGTCCAAGCCACTTCCTCACCTGCGAGTTCACTAGCCTCTCCAAGCGATTGGCATGAGATAGTGAGACTTCGTACATGGTTATTGGCCACATGAGTCGGGGTAGCAGCCCGAACTGAAAGCACCAAAGCTTCAACTTCCCGGGCAGTGCAGTGTTGTTGATTTGCCTGAGGCCACTGATTGTATCCTGGCGAAGTTGCTCCAGTTGCTGGGTGTCTTTGAGGTCTGCATTGTACCACCGTCCGAGGCTCTTGATGGGCTTCTCCCGGACTGTGGTGATTGGTTGATCACTAATGCAGAACCGTTCATCTGCTAGTTGGCCTTTGACAATGGAGATGCTGCGAGATTTACTTGGTTTAAACTCCATTCGTGTCCACTTGATGTTCTCCTGGAGTTTCTGCAGCAGGCGCCTGGTGCATGGTTTTGTTGTTGCTATGGTGGTCAAGTCATCCATGTACGCCCAGATTGGTGGAAGACGCAGGCCATTCCTGGACCTTTCGCCTCCCACCACCCATCGAGATGCACAGATGATGAGCTCCATTGCCATGGTGAATGCCAGAGGGGAAATAGTGCAGCCCGCCATCATGCCCATTTCCAGATGTTGCCAAGTGGTGTTGGTGTTCTGTGTTGTGACACAGAACTGGAGATCCTGAAAATAGGTCTCGACCAACTGTGATAATTTTGGGGACATGGAAAAAATCAAATGCCGTCCACAGGATCTTGTGAGGAACTGATCCAAAAGCATTGGCAAGGTCTAAGAAAACCACGTGCAGGTCTCTCCGTTCTTTATTGGCAGCTTGTATCTGGTGCCAGATGATATTAGCATGCTCCAGACATCCTGAGAAGCCATGGATCCCGGCTTTCTGCACTGATGTATCAACAAAGTTGTTTCTTTGCAGGAATGTGGAGAGCCTTTGGGCAATCACACTAAAAAATATCTTTCCCTCTACATTAAGAAGGCTGATCTGGCGAAACTGGCTGATGCAGGAAGAGTTCTTTTCCTTGGGGATCAGAATGCCTCCTGCTCTTTGCCATGCCCTGGGTATGACTCTTTTCTGCCATGCCACTTTCATCAGCTTCCAGAGGTATTTCAGGACTCCAGGAGTGTTCTTATAGAGTCTATACTGAATACCATTGGGCCCAGGAGCTGACATCGATCTTGCCTGCTTTACCGTCCTCTCCACCTCGCTCCATGTGGGGGGTCTTGTGTCCATATGGTGGTCAGGTGGGTGAATTGGTGGCATGTCATCCGGGATGGTGACTGGCTCATGTCTCCGGACATCAGAGTAGGTCTTCTTTAGAAGGAAAACATACAGTAGGATAACATACAGCAGGATAACATACAGAAGGAAAACATACAGCAGGATAACATACAGAAGGAAAACATATAGCAGGATAACATATAGCAGGATAACATACAGCAGGATAACATACAGCAGGATAACATATAGCAGGATAACATATAGCAGGATAACATACAGCAGGATAACATATAGCAGGATAACATACAGCAGGATAATTATAGCAGGATAACATACAGCAGGATAACATACAGCAAGATAACATATAGCAGGATAACATACAGCAGGATAACATACAGAAGGAAAACATATAACAGGATAACATAAAGAAGGAAAACATATAGCAGGATAACATACAGAAGGAAAACATACAGCAGGATAACATACAGTAGGATAACATACAGCAGGAAAACATACAGCAGGATAACATACAGCAGGAAAACATACAGCAGGATAACATCCAGCAAGATAGCATATAGCAGGAAAACATATAGCAGGATAACATACAGAAGGAAAACATACAGCAGGATAACATACAGTAGGATAACATACAGCAGGATAACATACAGCAGGATAACATACAGCAGGATAACATATAGCAGGATAACATACAGAAGGAAAACATACAGCAGGAAAACATATAGCAGGAAAACATACAGCAGGATAACATACAGTAGGATAACATACAGAAGGAAAACATACAGCAGGATAACATATAGCAGGAAAACATACAGCAGGATAACATACAGAAGGAAAACATACAGCAGGAAAACATATAGCAGGAAAACATACAGCAGGAAAACATATAGCAGGATAACAGCGTCTGCTCTGTGTGAGGCTGACTCACAAACAGAGGTTTCCCAGGTCTCACAACTTGCATCAGTTCTGACTAGTACTTGTTTATTCAGGAAGACACTGCAGGATGTCAGCTCGTTTCTTATTTAGATCAGTTTATCTGTTGCGGACGATTGAAACCCCACCATTATCTTAAACGGTATGACCTGAATTCTGCGGGATCACGTGTGATGTTCGCGTCATCTTGACAACCTAAGGCTCCACTTGGGAAGTAAAGACAACTACTGCCCCCCTCCCCACGTTATCTTTACCTCATTTCTTCCTCACCATTTGTCCGCCTGAACAAATTGCCTCCTTCATCGTGGGTGGTAGATAAATGCCCCGCCCCTCATTCAGGAGGGTGTTATTTCAGTCTCTCTCACACACGGACACACACACACACACACACACACACACGGACACACACACACACACACACACACACACACACACACACACACACGCCCTAATCTTCCCCTATCCCTCAGGCAACTTTAAGGAGGGCTGTTACTCTTCTTTGCCCCCCCCCCCCCATTGGTGCAGAATGTGAGAACAGCGCAAGCCTGGAAAGTGCATTTTCAAACACACACGAATACGCCATGTGCTACAACTGATGTGCTGCAACTAATTATCTCCGCCAAGCGGGAGCCTGGGGGGGGGGGGCATGCGGCTAATCTCCTAAACTATTATATTTATCACCCTTAATTTTTTTGTACACAGTTAAGACTGTATGATGAAGAACCTCTCGTGGTTGCTGTGATTCATCCACCCATCCATCATCTGAGCCGCTTATCCTGCGCGTGGGGATCCTGGGGGCCTATCCCAGCAGTTATGGCCCACATATATATATATGGCCAATTTTAGTATAGCCGATTCACTTGACCTACATGTCTTTGGACTGAGGTTGGAAACCGGAGCCCGCGGAGGAAACCCAGCCAGAAACGGGGAGAACATGCAAACTCCACACAGAGGACGACCCCCCCAAGGTTGGACTACCCCGGGGCTCGAACCCAGCACCTTCTTGCTGTGAGGCGAGACCGCGTTAACCACTGCGCCCCCTGCTGTGAATCCGAACCTTTGCAAAACGTTTGTTCTCACCACCGCCGCTCCCTCTCTGGCTCGCTCCACCAACGCCGCTCTCTGTCGCCGCCCGAGCGCCACCGTGCGCATGCGCGACTCGCATCTGCGGCCGAGTCAGATCGGGCAGCGATGGGGTCAAACCAAAGCGGTGCGTATTTGGTGGGAGTATTTCACCAGCCGGCAGCTCATTCACCGCTGGTCTCGGCACAGGAGAGGTGGAGGAACACTGGAGGACCAACAATACGTCACCTTGTTCACCCCGCTACAAACACACAACTTCAAGAGCGGGATTAATCCCGGTCACGGCGGGAAATCACCTCGGCGGCTACAATGAAACGTTTCCCACGGCCGAGCTGTTTCCTTACCGGTGGTTTATGAGTGGAAGTCAGACAGCAGAGCAGCCATTCACCTCCATCCGCTTCATACCAGGAAAACCACCACGGCTCAACACAGCTCAAGTCTCTTTAATGAGGGTTTTGAAATTATGATATCATAGTAGCCTGATTGTAAACTATAATAGCCTGATCTCTGTCAGTTCATGTCAGACTCGGTCACGTTCATACGATGGTCCACCTAGGAGGCTGCGCATCCTCAGTCTGACAGGCAAAACGTTTTTATCAGCTAGATTTTTTAGCTCAAGTGCAGCATATTAAAAACTTTTTCCCCCTATTTTTCCAGTTCAATCGGATTGGGCGCTGCGCAAAAGTCTTATAATGGCAGGAAAGACACCGGTTTTTCTGTATGTGCGTGTATTTCCCTTCTTCCGGTAGGAGAAACGGGGTTTGTCTTCAAGTCTGAACACCGGAGAAGGAGAGATCTGCTGAGTGCACTCGTCCAGTTTATAGACTAGAAGAAAACATCGTCGTGTCGTG
>JAJHIY020000059.1:0-62081 GCA_022114975.2 Lampris megalopsis | reverse complement strand
CACGACACGACGATGTTGTTGAGTACCGTCCTCCAGTTGCAGTTTATCTGTCATCAGCATACGAACTTCGTAAGCCAGTACTTTATTAAACTGCTGGAGGCTCGGCAAAATCGCAAAGTTCAGCACGACAAGGTAGGTTGTCACCAGGCTGGCAAACAGCAAGGTGACAATCAGTAACAAGGTGCGGGCAAATGAACTTCTTGGCGAGAAGCGCAGTCGCCTCATGCTTAGCGCCATCCGGCACAAACACATAACCCAGGCCCCATACCGTCTGAATATAACGGGGATGTGCCGGGTCCTCTTCCACCATGCGACGCAGGCGGGAGATCTGAACATCAATAGAACGTTCCATCGCACTGTATTCACGGCCACGCGCGAGGTTCATCAGTTTATCGCGGGATAATGGTTCACGCGGGTGGCTGACCAGGGCTTTCAACACAGCGAATTCACCACTGGTTAAAGGCATCGGTTCGTCATCACGGAACATTTCACGGGTTCCCAGGTTCAGTTTAAATTTGCCAAAAGCGATAACAGCTTCTTCCTGGGACGGTGCGCCGGGTAACTCATTTGCCTGGCGGCGCAACACTGCACGAATACGAGCCAACAATTCACGCGGGTTAAAGGGTTTGGGAATATAGTCATCAGCACCAATTTCCAGCCCAACAATACGATCCACTTCTTCACCTTTCGCCGTTACCATAATGATGGGCATCGGGTTACTCTGGCTACGCAGACGGCGGCAAATGGACAAACCATCTTCTCCCGGCAGCATTAAATCCAGAACCATTAAGTGGAAAGACTCACGTGTCAGCAGGCGATCCATTTGTTCAGCGTTAGCAACGCTACGAACCTGGAAGCCTTGTTCGGTGAGATAACGCTCAAGCAGTGCACGCAACCGCATATCGTCATCAACAACCAGAATTTTATAATTCTCTTGCATACTGTTAACTCCCAAAGGCTCGAATTGTACGATGGCTATTCTAGAAAAGTGTGCGCCAACGACCAGATAAAACTGGTATATATTCTAGTCAAAATTGTTACAAAGCATATTTAACAGCGACTTATCTGTACAATACATCACAAACTGGTGCATAAAGCGACAGGCAAGTTATTGTAAACAGGCCTGCTTCACCATTTGACAGAACTAACAGGTACATTGCATGAAAACGCCCTTGATTACCCGAGAGGGTTACGAAAAACTAAAAAAAGAGCTGGATTATTTATGGCGTGAAGAACGTCCTGAAGTCACCAAAAAAGTTACCTGGGCGGCAAGCCTTGGCGACCGTAGCGAAAACGCCGACTATCAGTACAACAAGAAACGCCTGCGTGAAATTGACCGGCGTGTTCGCTATCTCACTAAATGCCTTGAGAATTTACGCATTGTTGACCACTCACCACAGCAGGATGGCAAAGTGTTTTTTGGCGCCTGGGTGGAAATTGAAAAACGACGACGGGGATATCAGGCGGTTTCGCATTGTCGGCTACGACGAAATTTTTGGCCGCAATGACTACATCTCTATTGATGCTCCTGTGGCCCGGGCGTTGCTCAAAAAAGAAGAAGGTGATGTTGCCACCGTTATCACACCATCTGGTATCGCAACCTGGTATGTAAACAGTATCAGCTATACAAGACCGGACTGGTCCAAAGAAGCCTGAGCCTCTGCACTGTTCACAAGATTTAAAGAACAAACTGAAAAAGCAGGCTGAAAGGTCGCCATAACTGGCATTTTATTTCCGGACTCCGTATAACTGTGGCTTCACTTTTTATCGCGACAGACAGACAACAAAAGCCATGATGAACAATTCGCTTAACGGCATTATTGCCAGTGAACTCAAGGCACGGAATGAGCAGGTTGAAGCGGCTATCCGTTTGCTTGATGAAGGGAACACCGTGCCATTTATCGCACGTTATCGTAAAGAGATCACAGGTGGGCTGGATGACACCCAATTGCGTCAACTTGAAGTCCGTCTGGGTTATCTGCGTGAACTGGAAGAGCGCCGCCAGGCCATTCTGAAGTCGATTAGCGAGCAAGGGAAGCTGAGTGATGAACTGGCCGGGGGCCATTAATTCAACACTGAGCAAAACGGAGCTTGAAGACTTATATCTCCCGTACAAACCTAAACGCCGCACTCGTGGGCAAATCGCCATTGAAGCAGGGTTAGAGCCGCTTGCGGATCTGCTCTGGCAGGATGCCTCCCGCACACCAGAACAGGAAGCAGAGCAGTATATTGACGCAGACAAAGGCCTGCCCGACACCAAAGCAGTGCTGGATGGCGCGCGCTATATTTTGATGGAACGCTTCGCTGAAGATGCGGCCTTGCTGGCAAAAGTGCGTGACTACCTGTGGCGTAATGCCCATCTGGCTTCCACCGTGGTACCAGGTAAGGAAGAAGAAGGCGCGAAATTCCGTGACTATTTTGCCCACCATGAAGCCATTTCTGGTGTGCCTTCACACCGTGCTCTGGCCATGTTCCGTGGCCGTAACGAAGGTGTGCTTCAGTTAGCCGTTAACCCGGATCCCCAGTTTGATGAGCCCCCCAAAGAAAGTTACTGTGAACAACTGATTATTGACCACCTTGGGCTACGCCTGAACAACGCGCCAGCAGATAACTGGCGGCGTGCGGTTGTTTCCTGGACCTGGCGTATCAAGGTGTTAATGCACCTGGAAACAGAGCTAATGTCTACCTGCGCGAACGCGCGGAAGATGAAGCAATCAATGTCTTTGCCCGTAACCTGCATGATTTGCTGATGGCGGCACCTGCGGGAATGCGTGCCACAATGGGGCTGGATCCGGGTTTGCGTACCGGGGTTAAAGTTGCCGTTGTGGACGCCACCGGGAAACTGGTTGCTACTGATACCATTTACCCGCATACCGGGCAGGCAGCTAAAGCGGCGGTTGTGCTGGCAGCATTGTGTGAAAAACACCATGTCGAACTGGTCGCTATCGGTAACGGTACAGCATCGCGCGAGACAGAACGTTTTCTGCTGGATGTTGCTAAAACAGTATCCTCACCTTAAAGCACAGAAAGTGATTGTCAGTGAAGCCGGGGCATCAGTCTATTCCGCTTCGGAACTGGCGGCACAAGAATTTCCATCACTTGATGTTTCTTTGCGTGGCGCGGTCTCCATTGCCCGCCGCCTGCAGGATCCGCTCGCTGAGCTGGTGAAAATAGACCCGAAATCTATCGGAGTAGGCCAGTACCAGCACGATGTCAGCCAAAATCAACTGGCGAAAAAACTCGATGCCGTAGTCGAAGACTGCGTAAACGCCGTGGGTGTGGATTTAAACACCGCATCGGTGCCGTTATTAACCCGTGTGGCAGGTCTGACACGTATGATGGCGCAGAATATTGTCGACTGGCGCGACCAGAATGGGCAGTTCCAGAACCGCAGCAACTGCTGAAAGTTAGCCGTCTGGGGCCGAAAGCTTTTGAACAATGTGCCGGCTTTTTGCGTATCAACCATGGGGATAACCCGCTGGATGCATCAAACTGTTCACCCTGAAGCCTACCCTGTTGTTGAGCGGATTCTTGCCGCAACCCATAAAGCCTTGCGGGGACCCTGATGGGTGATGATGGCGCACTACGTAACCTGAAAGCGGTCGACTTCACTGATGAACGTTTTGGTGTTCCTACTGTTACGGACATTATCAAAGAGCTGGAGAAACCGGGTCGCGATCCGCGCCCCGAGTTTAAAACCGCGCAGTTTGCTGATGGAGTGGAAACACTCAACGATCTCCAGCCGGCATGATCCTGGAAGGTGCTGTCACCAACGTCACTAACTTCGGCGCATTCGTAGATATCGGCGTGCATCAGGACGGGCTGGTGCATATCTCCTCGCTGGCCGATAAATTTGTCGATGACCCACACAAGGTGGTGAAAACCGGTGATATCGTTAAAGTCAAAGTGATGGGAAGTGGATTTGGCCCGCAAGCGGCATTGCGTTGTCTATGCGTCTTGACGAACAACCAGGGGAGAGCCAGCCTCGTCGGGCAAAAGGTGGCAACACGCAACAGCGCCCTCAACAACAGTCACGTCAGCACCAGCGTGAAACAACCAGCTCAGGTAACAGTGCCATGAGCGACGCACTGGCTGCCGCATTTGGTAAAAAAGCGTTAATCCGTGATATGAAAATTGCCAGCCTGTTTACCGGGCTGGCAAAAAAAATCACAAAAAATCAGAAAAAAAATCGTTCTCCGCCTGTCACCTGCTCAGTTTCACCTTGTAACAAAGCTGCCCCCAGTGATACTGAAATAGTCCTGTAAAATTCGCCGGTTCCGCACACCAGCGCATATATAAAAGTTAATTGTTAGCGGGCTGGAATTTAGCAAATAATTATTTTTTAATATAAATAAAATACACTTCACCAAAATATTTAAAATCTAACCTTTAATTTAACAAAATTAACCATTTGTAGTTATTTGAAATACCCCACCACTCATGCTAAATACCCTCTTTATGACACAGATTAACCTTAGTACGAATAAAGTGTGAAATAAGATTCATTTGCGTTAAATAGAGTTGATTACGAAAACCATTCTCATTATCATTGTATTACTTGTTTTATTCTGTTCTATTTTTTCTGGCGAGGCTCCTCTGAATCTCATTTCAGGCTGTTCTCTTGGTAAACGTTCACTTGTAAGTTCTGGCAGGCATTATGCAATTCATACCATCCAGCTCATGGAAAATCATTGGGTTCTCCGGAGAAATCAGCCGGCATACCGCCAAAAGCTTCTCTCTTTAGCATGTTGCCAGGTTCGTCATTCAATGTGGTACGTGTGGCACCACTGGGCGATCCTATTCATATTGAAACCCGTCGCGTTAACCTGGTCGTGCGTAAAAAAGACCTGGCGCTATTAAATGTCGAGGAAATACGCTGAGTTACTCTCAGTTGTTAGGTCATGGCAATGCAAGAAAGTGGGTCATAAAATGAAAACAATTACTGTTGGTTTGATTGGTAATCCCAATTCCGGTAAAACAACATTATTTAACCAATTAACAGGTGCCCGCCAGCGTGTAGGGAATTGGGGCGGGCGTAACGGTTGAACGTAAAGAAGGGCTGTTTGCGACACCAGAACATCAGGTCACACTTGTTGACCTGCCTGGGTACGTATTCCCTGACCACTATTTCTGCACAAACCTCCCTCGATGAACAAATTGCCTGCCACTACATTCTGAGCGGTGATGCAGATTTACTGATTAACGTTGTTGATGCCAGCAATCTTGAACGCAATCTTTATTTAACATTGCAGCTTCTTGAACTCGGTATTCCTTGTGTTGTCGCCCTGAACATGCTGGATATTGCAGAGAAACAGCACCTGCGTATTGATATTGATGCGCTTTCTGCCCGGCTTGGCTGCCCGGTCGTGCCACTGGTTTCCACTCGTGGGCGGGGTATCGACAACCTGAAACGCGCTCTGGACATTCACCAAAAAAACAGTAAACAAGAGTTCGTTCATTACCGCAACCCATTATTGACAGCGCGCAACAACTGGCTGAGTCCATGCCCGATACATTACCGGCGGACCACCGCCGCTGGCTGGGCATACAAATGCTGGAAGGGGATGATCTATAGCCTTGCCTACGCTGGAGATGCAAGCAACCAACTCAATGCAGTAAAAGCCGGGCTGAGTGAAAAAATTGATGACCCGGCGTTATATATTGCTGACGCGCGTTATCAGACCATTGCCACCATCTGTGAATCAGTCAGTAACAGCATTACTGTTGAGCCGAACAAGCTCACTGCGCAGGTAGATAAAATCGTCCTGAACCGCTTCCTCGGTTTACCCATTTTTCTGTTGTAATGTACCTGATGTTTCTGCTGGCCATTAACATTGGTGGTGCATTGCAACCTATTTTTGACGCCGGTTCCGTCGCCATCTTTATCCACGGTCTGCAGTGGGTTGGCGCAACGTTACATTTCCCGGACTGGCTGACGTTATTGCTTGCCCAGGGCATTGGCGGTGGGATCAACACCGTATTACCACTGGTACCGCAAATCGGCATGATGTACCTGTTTCTCTCTTTCCTTGAAGATTCGGGTTACATGGCTCGGCAGCCTTTGTTATGGACCGCCTGATGCAATCTCTGGGGTTGCCTGGTAAGTCATTTGTCCGCTGATTGTTGGTTTTGGTTGTAACGTACCTTCAGTGATGGGTTCACGTACCCTTGACGCACCCCGTGAGCGGCTGACAACCATCATGATGGCGCCATTTATGTCCTGCGGCGCACGCCTTGCTATTATTCGCTGTTTTCTCCGCGGCATTCTTTGGGCAACAAGGGGCATTGATTGTTTTTTCGCTCTACCTGCTGGGCATTGTGATGGCAATACTTACCGGCCTGATGCTGAAACACACTATTATGCGTGGTGAAGCCACTCCATTTGTCATGGAGTTGCCTGTTTACCACGTCCCGCACCTGAAAAGCCTGTTAATTCAAACCTGGCAACGCCTGAAAGGGTTCGTGATCCGTGCCGGAAAAGTGATTGTTCTGGTGAGTATTTTTATCGGCGCCCTGAACAGTTTCACACTCACCGGGAAAGCGGCAGATAACATTAACGATTCAGCCCTGGCGTCCGTAAGTCGCGTTCTGACTCCGCTGTTGCAACCCATAGGCGTTCACCAGGATAACTGGCAAGCAACTGTAGGGTTGTTTACCGGTGCTATGGCGAAAGAAGTGGTTGTTGGCACACTCAATACGTTGTATACCGCCGAGGATATTCATAATGAAGCGTTTGATCCGGCATCCTTCAACTTATTGAGTGAACTTCAGGGGGCGCTTCAGGATACCTGGAGAAGCCTGAAAGACACATTCAGCCTCAGCGTACTGGCTAACCCCATTGAAGCCAGTAAAGGTGATGGCGAAATGGCGACCGGTGCCATGGGGCGTCATGAGCAGTAAGTTTGGTAGTGAGTCTGCGGCATACAGCTACTTAATCTTTGTATTGCTTTACATCCCTTGTATCTCGGTGATGGGTGCCATCGCTCGTGAAGCGGGTCGAGGATGGATGACGTTTTCCATTCTGTGGGGTCTGAACATTGCTTACTCGCTGGCTACGGTTGTACTACCAGGTGGTCTCTTTCCACAGCCATCCTCAATACAGCCTGGTCTGTATTCTGGCGGTGGTGCTGTTCAATGTGGTGCTGTTGGGCGCTTACGCCGTGCGCGTAGTCGGGTGGAAGTACACCTGGTTGCGAAACCAGGCAGTGTCGCTTCCTGTTGCCAGTCTGCAGGCACCAGTGACTGCCACTAAGACATAACAGGAGGCAACCAAGCTATGGCAAGCCTGATTCAGATCCGTGATTTACTGGCGCTGCGAGGTACCATGGATGCCTCGCAGCTCAGCCAGCAACTAGCCACACCGCTTCCACTGGTCAACGCTATGCTGGCCCGTCTGGAAGCGATGGGCAAAGCACAGCGTCGCACAGAAGACACCAGCCACTGCCTGGGCGGAGGGTGCAAAAGCTGCCCGGAGGGTAAAACAGCCTGCCTGAGAGAAGTGTGGAGCCTTAGCCAGCCAGTGTAAGAGAACAAACCCGGTGAACTGCGCCAGTGGGTTTACCGGGCACCTTTCAGGTTACAGGCGTAACCCGCTGGTCAGGAGCCAATAATTGTTCACAGAACAAATCAGGGTGAGAAATGAATGGTGCATGTGCGGCTTTTGGGAATACAACCGAAGCACTGCGCTGCCAGCGGCTGTCCAGAATCTGTGCGGCTTTGCGCGGCACCAGCCCATCAAGGTAGCCCATAGAGCCGCCAGAATGGTACATCCAGGTTATCCAGTGCTGCTCGCAAATCCACTTGTTCCAGAATAGCCAGCCCCACCATTGAGCACCTCTGGTGTCGGAACGGTTGCGACAACACAACGTCTTTGAGTACCCGTGCATCCTGCCGGGCACTTTCTGTACCCAGTGTCTGTAATGCCAGAAAACGCTCAACGGTTTCGCCGGAATTCTTCGCTCAGTTGCTGCTGAAACCCCTGCAACACTGACCCTTTGATGCCAGGCCACCCTTCATGTTCATTCGCCTGAAAACAAGGCGAAGAGGCCACTGTAACCAGAGCGTCCACCCGGGAAGGTGCAGCCAGTGTTACCTGGCTGGCAACCAGCCCGCCAAGGCTCCAGCCCAACCATACTGCGCGTTCGGGTGCCTGTTGTAAAACCACATCAGCCATGTCCTCAAGTTTCATCGCACCATAGCCCTGGCTGCGCCCAAACCCCGGTAAGTCTACCAGGTGCAGGGTAAAATGCGGGCTAAGCTGGGCGGTAATGCCTTGCCAGACAGCCGCATTCAATCCCCATCCGTGCAACAGCACAAGATGTGTTTTTCCTTCACCACATGTTTGCCACCACAAATCCGTCATCGGTTATAGTTCTCTGATTTATCCAGCAAGGAGGCTGTATGCTATCAATCCCCGGACATTGTTGGCTATGCAAAATGCCACTTACTCTGGCCTCATTGGGGTTTTTGCTCCTGTTGTACCGCCAGCCTGCCCCGGCCACCTGTTTGTTGCCCGTGCTGTGGTTTGCCCGCCGGGCAGGCAGACTGCCTGTGTGGCCGCTGCCTGCAAAAACCGCCCCCCTGGCAGGAGTATGATATTTGTCAGTGATTACGGCCCTCCCCTTGATAAACTCATCCAGCGTTGGAAGTTTCATAATACGCCTGCGCTGAGTGAGGGGCTGGCACGTTTACTGTTCCTGCGTTTACAGGCACAGAAGTACACAACGAACTGGCAATTACCTGACACAATACTCAGTGTGCCGTTATTTCAACGGCGGCACTGGTTACGGGGGTTTAACCAAAGTGACCTGCTGGCCCGCCCGCTGGCACACTGGCTAAAATGTGTCTGGGAACCGGCAGGATTGCAGAGAAGAATTCCGACAGTAACTCAACACCGGCTTTCAGCGCGGTTACGCAGGCACAATCTCAATAATGCGTTTACGCTTGAAATTCCGGTAAAGCAACGCACATCGCTATAGTGGATGATGTCGTAACTACTGGCAGTACTGCCGGTGAAATTGCCCGCCAGCTTAACAAAGCTGGTGCTGCAAGCATTCAGATCTGGTGCCTGTGTCGAACCTTGTAGAGCCTCGATGATGGGCGTATAATAACCAACTAAAGTAGTCAACTATTAGGTCAAAGCTATGATCCGTATTTCCGATACTGCGCAAGCGCACTTTGCCAAACTGCTGGCAAATCAGGAGGAAGGAACACAGATTCGCGTGTTCGTTATTAATCCCGGCACGCCAAATGCTGAGTGCGGTGTTTCATACTGCCCGCCTGATGCTGTTGAGGCTACGGACACAGCTCTTGTGTTTGAGCAACTGACCGCCTACGTTGATGAACTGAGCGCACCGTACCTGGAAGATGCTGAAATTGATTTCGTTACTGATCAGTTAGGCTCACAGTTAACCCTTAAAGCACCCAACGCGAAAATGCGCAAGGTGGCAGATGACGCACCATTAATTGAACGCGTGGAATACTTCCTGCAGGCTCAGGTCAACCCGCAACTGGCTGGTCATGGCGGGCGCGTTTCCCTGATGGAAATCACTGAAGAAGGTTACGCTATTCTGCAATTTGGTGGTGGCTGTAAACGGTTGTTCCATGGTGGATTACACCCTTAAAGAAGGGATTGAGAAACAGCTCTTAGCCGAGTTTACCGAACTTAAAGGTGTGCGTGACCTCACGGAACCACCAGCGCGGCGAACACTCGTACTATTAAAAACAGCAGGCGCACTCTTTCTGCCCTGGTGTTTTGTAAAGGCCTGCGGTTTATAAACCGCAGGCCTTTCTGTTTTCTTCTTTCATCTCCCGATTACTTTTCCCGAAAACATCAGGTGCCAGCCAGGCAAAGCAAAACCGGTTCAGGAATATGTTGCCT
This sequence comes from Lampris megalopsis, assembly GCA_022114975.2. Classification (NCBI taxonomy): domain Eukaryota; kingdom Metazoa; phylum Chordata; class Actinopteri; order Lampriformes; family Lampridae; genus Lampris; species Lampris megalopsis. Next base: position 52,201 of record JAJHIY020000059.1, on the reverse strand, counting down.
GCCTGTTTACGCCATTTTATTATTCAAATAATTTGACCAATACAAGCAAATCCTTCAGCTTTTTACTTCTTCCACTCCCAGCCTATTATCACTTCATCGAAGGCGAAAGCCTTTAAAAATACCAAAACCATTAAGGAATACGACCATGAAATCCATCAAATCTTTAGTTGTAGTTACAGCTCTTTCCCTGGCTTCATTTGGCGCATTTGCTCAAACAGTTAGCGCAACAGCATCCACACTCGATGGTGCCGAAGCAAAAATCGCAGTACAGGCAAAACAAGCCGGGGCATCTTCTTACAACATCACAGAAGCATTCAGCGGTAACCAGGTTCATATGACTGCGGAACTGAATAAATAAACCGCAACAGGCCATAATCGCTCTTTGATGTATTGCCATTTACTGCCCATGCCAACACACTTGTTTGAACTCTGACTCTGATTCGGCGACAGTTATCTGTCGCCTTTTTTTGTTTGCCCCCCAGTAACGGCCTTGCAATAAAAAAACGCCCTGTACTACCGGGTACAGGGCGTTGTTTCAGCTTTAGTTCGTCCGGATTATTTATACTGGCCCGCTTTTTTACGCCTGGCAGTTAAATCCTTCAGTAACCGGTTAATATCATCATCGCAAAGATTGCTTCTATTTCGCGATTTCAGTTTGCGCCGCCAGTTGGGATACTGTGTACTGGTGCCAGGGACATTCACTGGCTCTGCCATATCCAACCAGTCTTCCGGTTGTAAACCGAGCAACGCACTGTTTGAGTCAGCAATGTAACGCTGCAATCCCCGGTTAAGAACAGGTGACATATGCATAAGACGCGCCTGCTTTCCGGTACGTTTCGGTACACAACCATACTGGTGCAAGCTATTGAGTAACCCTTGTTTCGCCGCTTCACGTTCCTGATATAAACCTTTCAGAATCACCTTGTCAGGATACAACCCTAAAGATTCGCCAAGCGTCAGATCCCCGCATTCCCAGTATCCCCGTAGAGTTGGCAGGTCATGGGTAGTGGCGACAGCCATAGATTGTTCCGGCCAGATATCAGGGGCTTTAAACTGCTTTTCGCTGTCATGCTCAAAATAAAGCACTTTGTACGAATACACTCCACTGCTACGCAGTTTCCCTACAATTTCTGCCGGAACAGTCCCCAGGTCCTCGCCAATCACCATGCACTGGTGCGCTGGCTTTCAGTGCCAAAATGGCCAGCAGGTCGTCTACCGGGTAGTGAACATACGCGCCTTTATCTGCCGTTTCGCCATATGGGATCCACCATAAACGCAGTAGCGACATCACATGGTCAATACGCAATGCGCCACAATGCGTCATGTTGGCTCGCAATAAATCAACAAACGGCTCATAGGCGCGCTCAAACATTACATGAGGGTTAATCGGTGGTAATCCCCAGTTTTGCCCGAGAGGGCCCAGAATATCTGGCGGAGCGCCCACAGAAGCCCGCAGGCTGTACAGTGCACGATCACTCCAGGTTTCGGCTCCACCTTCTGCCACGCCAACAGCCAAATCACGATACAGCCCCACAGGCATTTCCGCTTTCAGGCACTCGTCCCAGCAAGCCGAGAACTGTGTGGCTGCCAGCCATTGTAACCACATCCAAAAGCGGACCTCCTGAGCATTTTCTTCACAAAACGCCAGGACGACAGCGCTTTGTGGATCACGCCAGGCTTCAGGCCAGGCCGGCCAACCCCAATGCTGAGCATCTTGCGCCAGCAAATGGTGATGCACTGCATCATAAGCGCCTTGCCAGTAAAGGCTCTCTCCACCATCACGCACAAAGGCATCAAACAATGCAACCGTATCATCATCATGAGGCCGGGCGCAGAAGGTATCCCAGGCCAGGCGCAATGCAGCAATTTTAAGTTCCGTTACCGTGGTGTAATCCACCCGCCCGGCACTTCTGGCCTGGGCTATCGCTTGCTGTGTCGTCTTTTTTTCCCACCAGTGTTGCGCGGCATCGCTGGCAGCAAAATCAGCCACAGCGGGAACATCAATATATAAAACATTCAGCCAGCGACGTGATGACGGACTGTACGGGCTGGCACTTTCAGGAATCGCCGGGTACAGCGCATGAACCGGGTTCAGGCCAATAAAAGCCCCACCCCGTGCGGCAATTTCTGGCAGCATACGTTTCAGGTCACCAAAATCACCAATACCCCAGTTGGTTGCTGAGCGCAATGTGTACAACTGTACGCAAGCCCCCCAGAGCTTCTCCCCTTGTAAGAGGGCTGCAGGTTCATAACAACGAGGCGGTGCAACAATCACCTGGCAGTGCCAGCGCTGTTCATCCTGAGTGAGAGTCAGTGAGTGATATCCGGGTTGCAGGCTAACAGGCAAACGCATGGGCTTGCCGCCCTGGATTGTGCCATGGTGTAATTCGCCAGTTTCTGTTGTCAGCAACCACTGGAAACGACCTTCCCCTTTTACAGGCACAGACAGGCGTTTACCAGAAACCAGCACATGTACAGGAGGTACTACGCGCTGGCTGTGTTGGTATGCCAGTGCCGGAGCATCACCCATTGCCGCCAGCAACTGCTGGCGGGTGTCCATACCAATGCTTTCAGGTTTACCATGCGCATTGATATAACTCGATGCGATCCCCGCTTCCAGGGCGGCCTGTTCAAGACGTTTTTTGTCCATCATCCTTTCACCTACCTTGATGTCCTTAGCGCTTTGCCTGCCAAATACGCGCCTGGTAATCGCGAATAGAACGGTCCGAACTGAACATACCGCAACGTGCTGTATTCAGAATCGCCGCACGCGTCCAGGCTTCCTGATCGCGGTACAGTTCATCGACCTGTTTCTGTGCTTCAACATAAGCATGAAAATCTGCCATGACCAGATATGGGTCGCCTCCCTGTTTCCCCAAACTGTGCAGCATTTGGTCGAACGCATGTTTATCGCCGTTGCTGTATTTACCCTGTTCCAGCTCTTTCATAACGGCATCCAGCAGTTTGTCTTTTTTACGCCATTTTTGCGGTTCATAACCAGCGGCTTTCAGCGCTTTCACTTGTTCCACGGTATGGCCAAAAATAAAGATATTCTCCGCACCAACCTTCTCAGCAATTTCAACATTCGCGCCGTCCAGTGTGCCGACAGTCAGTGCACCATTCAGCGCCAGCTTCATATTCCCGGTACCTGAAGCCTCTTTCCCGGCCGTTGAGATTTGCTCGGAGACATCTGCTGCCGGGATCATTACTTCTGCAGCAGACACACAGTAATCTGGCAGGAAGACAACTTTCAGTTTGTCGCCAATCGCCGGGTCAGCGTTGATAACCTCAGCCACCTTGTTAATGGCAAAGATAATATTTTTAGCCAGGTAATAGCCAGGTGCGGCTTTTGCCCCAAACAAGAATACGCGTGGAACTCTGTCTGCTTTCGGGTTTTCGCGAATCTCTTTGTAAAGCGCCAGAATATGTAACAGATTCAAATGCTGGCGCTTATATTCGTGCAGACGTTTAATTTGAATATCAAACAAAGCATTGGGGTTGATCTCAATCCCGGTACGTTGCTTAACAAACTCCGCCAGGCGAACTTTGTTCTGCTGTTTAATTTCCCGGTAAGCCTTGCGGAATTTGGCATCGTCAGCATATTTTTCGATACCTTCGAGGACATCCAGGTCGTTTGCCCACTCTTTTTTCAATGTCTTATCTAACAATGCAGCCAGAGCCGGATTGCACTGCTTTATCCAACGACGGGGAGTAATGCCGTTGGTCACATTATGGAACTTGTTCGGCCATAACTGGTGGTATTCCGGGAACAGATCCTTCACAACCAGCTCAGAGTGCAGTGCCGCCACACCATTTACTGCGAAGCCACTTACCACGCACAGATTCGCCATACGTACCTGGTTATCATGTACCACAGCGAGTTTCGCCCACACGGCGCCATCGCCCGGCCAGGTCGCTTCAACCAGCTTCTTAAAGCGGGCATTAATCTCTTTGATTAATTGCATATGGCGTGGCAGCAATGTTCTTACTAAGCGCTCATCCCAGCACTCCAGTGCTTCAGGCATCAGGGTATGGTTGGTGTAAGCAAAAGTGCGGCTGGTAATCGCCCAGGCGTCATCCCAGCTCAACTGGTGTTCATCAATCAACACTCGCAGTAATTCCGGAATGGCTATCGTAGGGTGAGTGTCGTTCAACTGAATAACTTCAAAATCAGGTAATTGCGCCAGTTTTCGGCCAGCCTGGTGGTGGCGACGCAAAATATCAGCAACGGAACAGGCACACTGGAAATATTGCTGCATCAGGCGCAGCTTTTTCCCCGCCAGATGGTTGTCATTGGGATACAGCACTTTGGTCAGTTTTTCTGCATCAATACCCTGTTTCTCGGCACGCAGAAAATCACCGTCGTTAAACTTGCCCAAATCGAAAGGATGAGCGTGTTTCGCCTGCCATAAACGCAAAGGTTGCGAAACGCCATTTCGGTAACCAATAACCGGTAAGTCCCAGGCTTCCCCTTGCATTACAAAAGCGGGTTCCCAGTGCGGTTTACCCTCGACAGTCACCACTTTACCACCGATGCCAACCTGCACATCCAGGGCACTGTTATGGCGGAACCATGGGTAACTGCCACGCAACCAGTCATCCGGGGCTTCATGCTGCTGACCATCAACAAACGACTGGCGGAATAAGCCGTACTGGTAATTCAGGCCATAACCGGTTGCAGACTGCCCAACGGTTGCCATGGAATCCAGGAAGCAGGCGGCAAGCCGCCCCAATCCACCATTTCCCAGCGCCGGGTCGGTTTCTTGCTCAAGTAAATCACTCAGCACAATGTTGTAATCGGCCAGCGTATCACTCACCAACTGATACCAACCCATATTCAATAAGTTATTACCTGTCAGGCGGCCAATCAGAAATTCCATTGAGATGTAGTTTACATGGCGTTGTTTTTTTTCTGGCTTTGCCAGAGGCTGTGCTGCCAAAAGTTCCGCCAGCGCCCCGCTAACAGCCTGCCACCACTGGTGTTGCGTCATTTCTGCGGCAGCATGTAATCCAAAATGCTGCCACTGACGTGTCAGGGCAGCCTGAAATTGTGCTTTATCGAATGTAGGCTGTGACATAGGTAATCGGTGTCCTTCAAGTAATTAGACAAAGTTTACATTAGTGTGCCTGGGCCCCCCGGCTGATACCTCATCCCGCCCTGGATTAGGCGGGGAGGAGTAGCGGGGAGTAGGAGAAACTGTGATCCATGACACTCAAATTAGCCGTAAACCACGTAAAAGCATAATGTGAAATTTTAATGAAACAGGTGAAACTTCAAACGATGAAACACTTTAATTAATTGAAATAATTACCATTAGATGCAAATAAAGACAGACACACTATCTGTGCGTTATGTAGAAATAAAACTAAACCCTTTGTTTTTACTTGAAAGAGAAGAATGGTGTGGAGGTCAAAGGAGTGAAACAAAGGAGGACGACTAACCCTGGCTACGCCCCCAAATCATCCAATAAGTTTCAGAAATGTGACCAGGTGCACCTTTAAAGGTCTTTTATACGGGGTTAACTTGCATTAAAGACTAATCTGTCCGAATTTATCTTAAGAATTAATTACGAAGCGCGAAAAAATTCGTAATCCCGTAGTTTCGACACAGTGAAGTGAATGACTATGTTAATTCCATCCAAACTTAGCCGTCCGGTGAGGCTCGACAATACAGTCGTGCGCGATCGCCTGTTGGCAAAATTATCCTCGGCCAAAAATTACCGTCTGGTTCTGGTTACCAGCCCGGCAGGCTACGGAAAAACAACACTGGTTGCCCAATGGGCCGCCAGCCAACCCCATTTAGGCTGGTTTTCACTGGATGAAGGAGATAACCAGCCTGAGCGTTTTGCCAGTTACCTGATAGCCGCTATTCAGCAGGCCACCGGCAAGCATTGCGTCACCACCGAAATGATGGTGCAGAAAAGGCAGTATGCCAGCCTGATTTCACTGTTTGGGCAACTGTTTATTGAACTGGCTGAATGCCAGCATGCTTTCAAGTTAGTCATTGATGACTATCACCTCATCACCAACCCGGTGATTCATGACGCCATGCGTTTTTTCCTGCGCCACCAGCCCGATAATCTCACGCTGGTCGTTCTGTCCCGTAATCTGCCACAGTTAGGGATAGCCAATCTGCGCGTTCGGGATCAACTACTGGAAGTAGGCAGTCATCAACTGGCCTTTACCCAGCGGGAAACAAAACAATTTTTTGACTGCCGGTTAAGTTCACCTCTGGATGAGCAGGAAAGCTACCAGATCTGTGAAGATGTCGCCGGTTGGGTTACAGCATTACAGCTAATCGCCTTGTCTGCCCGGCAAAAAAATACCGCTACTCAACACTCTGCCCGCCGGTTGGCCGGCATCAACGCCAGCCATTTATCGGATTACCTGGTTGATGAAGTGCTTGATACTGTTACACCAGCAACGCACCTGTTCCTGCTGAAAACGTCTTTATTGCGTTCAATGAATGATGCGTTAATAGTGCGAGTGACAGGAGAAGAAAACGGGCAAATGTGGCTGGAGGATCTGGAGCGCCAGGGGTTGTTCATACAGCGTATGGATGACGACGGTGAGTGGTTCAACTACCATCCACTATTTGGCAATTTCCTGCGCCAGCGTTGCCAGTGGGAAATGGCAACTGAATTGCCAGCCATTCACCGGGCAGCCGCAGAAGGCTGGATGGCACAGGGCTACCCTGCTGAAGCTATCCACCACGGTGTGGCGGCGGGCGATACCGCTTTATTGCGTGATATCCTGCATCAGCACGCCTGGGATTTATTTAACCAGAGCGAACTGGCGCTGTTGGAAGAATCCCTCAACGCTCTGCCCTGGGCTGTATTGTTAGATAACCCACGCCTGCTTTTACTGAAAGCCTGGCTGATGCAAAGCCAGCACCGTTTTCAGGAGGTTAACACCCTGCTGGCCCGTGCAGAAGAAGAGATGACGCGTGAGCCGGATGAATCGCTACATGGTGAGTTCAACGCTCTGAGGGCACAGGTAGCTATCAACGCTGGTAACCCGGAAGAAGCAGAACGCCTTGCGATGCTGGCGCTGGAAACTTTGCCGTTCTCCAGTTTTTACGGGCGCATTGTCGCCACCTCTGTACATGGGGAAGTGCTGCACTGCAAAGGCGAACTGAACCACTCACTGGCCTTAATGCAACAAACTGAGCAGATGGCGCAAGTCAATGAAGTCAGGCACTACGTGTTGTGGAGCCAAATTCAACAAAGCGAAATTTTATTTGCCCAGGGATTCCTGCAGTCTGCATGGGAAATTCAGGAAAAAGCCTTCCAACTGATTCAGGCTCAGCACCTGGAACAATTACCACTACATGAATTTTTGCTACGTATCCGCTCGCAGTTACTTTGGGCGTGGGCCCGGCTGGATGAATCCGAAGCGGCAGCCCGCCAGGGGATGGATGTGCTGGTTAACTATCAGCCACAGCAGCAACTTCAGTGTCTGTCATTAGTGATTCAAAACTCACTGGCCCGGGGCGATTTAGATAATGCACGCGGTTTACTCAACCGCCTGGAAAACTTGCTGGGCAACGGTTCCTATCACATCGACTGGGTCAGCAATGCCGACAAAGTACGCGTCATTTACTGGCAAATGAATAATGATAAGCAGGCGGCAGAAAACTGGTTACGCCAGACTCCGCGCCCGGCGACAGTGAGCAATCATTTCCTGCAAAGCCAGTGGCGTAACATTGCCCGGGCTCAAATTCTGCTGGAAGAGTTTGGCACGGCAGAAACGATTCTGGAAGAGCTGAACGAGAACGCGCGGCGACTTCACCTGATGAGTGATTTGAACCGTAACTTGTTACTGCTCAACCAACTTTACTGGCAGGCAGACCGTAAGAGCGATGCCCTTCAGGTACTGGTTGAAGCGCTTTCCCTGGCAAACCGTACCGGCTTTATCAGCCACTTTGTTATTGAAGGTGAGCCAATGGCGCAACAGTTACGCCAGTTAATCCAACTGGCAACGTTGCCAGAACTGGAGCAACATCGCGCGCAACGCATTCTCAAAGAGATAAACCAGCATCACCGGCATAAATTTGCTCACTTTGATGAAAGTTTTGTACACCGCTTGTTGAACCACCCGGATGTACCGGAATTAATCCGTACCAGCCCGCTAACGCAACGCGAATGGCAGGTGCTTGGGTTGATTTACTCTGGCTACAGTAACGACCAGATAGCCGGAGAACTGGATGTCGCCGCAACCACAATCAAAACCCACATTCGTAACCTGTACCAGAAAATGGGTGTGGCGCACCGCCGGGAAGCCGTACAACAGGCACAGGAATTATTAAAAATGATGGGGTACGGCGTGTAAGCCTTGTGTTTACCAGCCTGGCTAAGAACCGGCCAGGCTGGCCGGGTTTAGCATAACTCTAACTGCACGTTATTTTCGGCAATCACCTGCATGACACTGGCTGGTGGCATAATGTCCGTATACAACGCATCGACCAGGCCAATACTACCCAGATTAACCATCGCATTACGGCCAAATTTCGTGTGATCCACCACTAACATCACATGGCGTGAATTATCAATTATTGCCCGTTTGGTGCGTACTTCGTGGTAGTCAAACTCCAGTAAAGAGCCATCACTGTCGATGCCACTAATCCCCAGGATGCCGAAATCCAGGCGAAACTGTGAAATAAAATCCAGCGTTGCTTCGCCAATAATCCCACCATCGCGGCTGCGTAACTCACCACCCGCCAGGATTATCCGAAAATCATCTTTTACCATCAGGGTGTTTGCCACATTCAGGTTATTGGTCACCACCCGCAAATGGTTGTGGTCTAACAAGGCATGAGCGACGGCTTCCGGTGTAGTGCCAATATCAATGAACAGCGTGGCCCCATCAGGGATCTGGCTGGCAACTTTTTGCGCAATACGCGCTTTCTCTGAAGCCAGCGTCGCACGCCGGTCGTGCCATGACGTGTTGACTGAGCTTGATGGAATAGCAGCACCACCATGGTGGCGCATAATTATATTCTGGTCAGCCAGGTCATTCAGGTCACGACGAATAGTCTGCGGACTAACAGAAAAATGTTCCACCAACTCTTCGGTACTGACATAACCTTGCTTTTTGACCAGTTCAATAATGGCATCATGCCGCTGTGTTTGCTTCACCCTGCTCTCCTGTTGTTATTGTTTGCGTCACAAGAGCCGCTTTGCGACCAAAGCGGTTATGCGCGTTTTCGCGTCTGGCTGCTGTCAACCAGCGCCATAGCCAACCCTACCAGCAAACCAGTCAGGTGTGCGCTATTGGCAATGGACATCCCCATAACATTAAACCAGCCAATCACCAGCCAGAGCAGTGCAAACACCATCAACCCACGGGGTAACATCACACCGCAAGCTGGATCACGTTCGCCCCGCAACCACACATAGCCCATTAAGGCATATACCACTCCCGACAAACCACCAAACCATGGCCCACCAAAATAGTGCTGCATAAAGCCACTGAGTAAGGCGGAAATCAGGGTGATAGTTAGCAATTTACCACTGCCAAGGCGCTTTTCGACCGGGCCGCCCAAATACCACCACCACACCAGGTTAAATGCGATATGTAGCAGCGAAAAGTGCAACAGGATATGCGAAAAATAACGCCATACCTGGAATTTGAGCGAGGGAGCAAATGGCCAGGCCAGCCACAGCATTACCTGCTGATCACCGACTATCTGCATCAAAATATATACGGCCACACACAAGACCAGCATACCCAGTGTCAATGGGCCTGCTTTGCTGCGTAGTGTCGCAAAAAAAGGATAACGGCGATAATGCAACCCACTACCAGTATGGCCTGTGGACCAACTGGCGGCGAGATAACGAGGATCATTGGGGTTTGCCAGGAAGTGTTCCAGCGCTTCTCTGACTTGCGACTCCTGACTTTCATCCTCCAGCCAGATATCTATATTCACCCGGTGTTGCAAGCTCAGGTGTACACCCTGAGTTGCCATGTAATCAACAAACGCCTGAGCCATACGCGGGTTTTCAAATGAGGCAACCATCAACATAGGGTAACAACCTGCTTATCCATAATAGTCATAGCAGTATACTGGTTAAATGATATTGGCAAAAATTACTCTTCACCCTGAGCGACTTCAGTCGGGAACTGGCGATGCCAGGCCTCAAAACCACCATCAATGCTGTAAACCTCATCATAGCCTTGTTGCAGCAGGTACTGCGCCGCACCTTTGCTGCTGTTGCCGTGATAACACATCACCAATACGGGTGTATCAAAATCCGTATTCTGCATAAATGTCGGTAAAGATGCATTGGTCAGGTGAAACGCACCGGGGGTATGCGCCAGGGTATAACTTTGTGGATCACGAATATCCACTAACACCGCACCATCAAGGTGTAATTTCTGGTGGGCCTGTTCAACATTAATACATTCAAAGTTATCCATTATCTGCGCTTACTCTTTTCTGTATAGGGGATAAAACCCGTTTCCTGGTAAGGAACATGGGGCCTGATTCTCTGGCTCCCAGTGTACGTGGCTGCGCGTTAATGCGCCATTGTGTTATGCATATCACGCGAAATTGTTTTTTTCTTGTTACCAAAAGCGCGTTCTCTTGCTATTATGAGCGATATCGAACATTTTTGAGCTTTAACGAAAATGCGTGGGGGCATAATGGAAACCAAAGATCTGATTGTGATTGGTGGTGGCATCAATGGTGCTGGCATCGCTGTAGACGCTGCCGGGAGAGGCTTGTCTGTACTGTTATTAGAAGCTCAGGACTTAGCCTGCGCCACATCATCGGCCAGTTCAAAACTGATTCATGGCGGGCTGAGATACCTTGAACACTACGAATTCCGTCTGGTCAGTGAAGCACTGGCTGAACGTGAAGTGCTGTTAAAAATGGCACCGCACATCGCCTTCCCTATGCGCTTCCGCTTACCTCACCGCCCGCATTTGCGTCCGGCCTGGATGATCCGCATTGGTCTGTTTATGTATGATCACCTGGGTAAACGCACCAGTCTGCCAGGTTCTGGCGGTTTGCGTTTTGGTGCAGACTCCGTGCTTAAACCTGAGATTGTGCGCGGTTTCGAATATTCTGACTGCTGGGTCGATGATGCAAGGCTTGTGCTGGCTAACGCACAAATGGTGGAAGAAAAAGGGGGACAGGTTCTCACCCGCACTCGTGTCACCTCTGCACGCCGCGAAAATGGCTTGTGGGTGGTTGAAGCTGAAGACACTGATACCGGCAAGCGCCATACCTGGCAAGCGCGTGGGCTGGTCAATGCAACCGGTCCCTGGGTGAAACATTTCTTTGATGACGGCTTACACTTACCATCACCTTACGGTATCCGCTTAATCAAAGGCAGCCATATAGTGGTGCCCCGTGTACATACACAAAAGCAGGCCTATATTCTGCAAAACGAAGACAAACGCATTGTGTTTGTTATTCCCTGGATGGATGAGTTTTCTATTATTGGTACTACTGATGTTGAATATAAAGGCGACCCTAAAAGCGTTCAGATTGACGACAACGAAATTCGCTACTTGCTGAATGCCTATAACGAACACTTTAAAAAGACACTCACACAAGAAGATATTGTCTGGAGTTATTCAGGGGTACGTCCGTTGTGTGATGATGAATCTGATTCACCACAAGCCATTACGCGTGATTACACGCTGGATATTCACGACGAGCAAGGCAAAGCGCCGTTGCTATCGGTATTTGGTGGCAAACTGACTACTTACCGGAAACTGGGCGAACACGCAATGGATAAGCTCAGCCACTATTACCCCAATATTAAACCCGCCTGGACCAAAGGCGCAGTCCTGCCTGGCGGCCATTTCTCTGGTGACCGGGATGATTATGCAGCGCAGTTACGGCGTAAATTCAGTTTCCTGACTGAATCCCTCGCCCGCCATCTCGCCCGCACATATGGCAGCAACAGTGAGAAAATCATTGGTAATGCCAGCAGCGTGGCAGATTTAGGTGAAGATTTTGGCCATGAGTTTTATGAGGCTGAACTGCATTATTTGGTCGCTCACGAGTGGGTACGTGAACTGGACGATGCTATCTGGCGCCGTACCAAACAAGGTATGTGGTTAACTGAAGCCCAACAAGCCCGTGTTGCACAGTGGTTGTCTGAGCACCAACAATCGTCAGACAGCAGGCTTTCACTGGCATCCTGATTGCTTCCCTGATGTTCAGGCACTTTCCCCCACATAAAAGTGCCTGAACATAGCTATTCACCATAATTATTTCCCTGAAAAACCATATTTCCCAACCAACGGATGTGTTGTTCATACCTGACTACATAAGTTAATTGCTGAGCACACCGCAACCTCGTCAGTAAGAGCCGTTTCGACAACCAAAAAATATTAAGATTTTTCTGCTTTTTGATTCTAATTTTCTGAGTAGCATGCGATGCTTAACTCATTGACCTATCAGCAATACTCCATTTATTCCATCTGAAATAAATGGAAATGGTCTGAAACAAATAAAGAATAAAAATAGTTGAGATGTACAAATGAATAGTATAAAAAACTCAGTTGGGAAAGGTGGTACAAACAATTATAATGATGTGAAAGAGATACAAAAATTATTAAGAGAGAATGGTTTCCCAAGTCTAAATATAGATGGAATTTGCGGGCCAAACACTATAAAAGCCATTCTGACTTACCAAAAACACTTTTATCATTATCCAGATGGTGTTATATCACCAGGCAAGAAGACATTCCAACTTCTCACCGGAGATAAAAACACAAGGTCCAATTCATTGAATAAAGCTGATGGAGCAACTTGTACTAACCCCAATGGAAAAAAATCAAACTCTAGATATATGAACCCAAGCATAAATGCTTATAATTTGTTAAAAAAATATGAACAAAAAATAAACTATCCATATTCAGATAAAGATCCAAAGCAACACAAAACGAAACTCACAAAGTGGGATGAGACAGCAACAATTGGATATGGACATCTTATTAACACCCCAGAAGAATTCAACCAATACAGAGATGGAATAACGGATCAACAAGCCGATAGTATTTTCAAAAAAGACAGTTACTGGATTTTAGAAGATGTAAGAAAGTATATAAAAGTAGATCTTACTCAAAATGAGTTTGATGCAATTTTTATTCTCGCCTTCAATATCGGACCTGGTTCGCCAAGAAGTCATAAACACAAAGGTTTATACTGGTCATCTGTATTAGCTATCGTTAATGGAGAAAGTAATGCAGATTTATACTCAGCCTGGACTGCTTATGATATATCTAGAGGAAAAGAGTCTGGCGGGCTGTTGAAAAGGCGTATGTCGGAACTAAAAGTATATAATGAAGGTGTGTACATAAAATTATGAAAAAAATACTAACTGCACTTTTACTTTTAACAACAGCATCATCATTTGCTCAAAATAAAAATGATACATTATCTATCACTACTAAAAACTACCAGATAACTATCACAGATAATTGTGAGGAAGGTGAGATTGCCTGTAATGATGTTACATATCATTCAGTGAATAAAAAGAATCACACTGAACTAACATTGAGCGGCCATACGATTAATATCGGACAATCAGAGGACTTTAGAGGATATGACTTCAGTAATGGAGAATATTTATACAGACTTCGCCCTGAAGAAGACGATACCTGGTCGCTTTATGTCATAAAGGGTGATAAAACGTTACTCCAGGAGAAAGGTGTAGAGAACTGAAAATCTGTAACTTTATCCTTTCATTAAATGCCACCAGCATTCAGAAACAGGGAAAGGGCTATTGAGTGCCCTTTCCCATATCATCATTTAAAGCCTTACCGGTTTTATATGCCAAATTTCATCGGCATACTCCTGAATGGTGCGGTCAGAGGAGAAATACCCCATATTGGCAATATTGTGCATTGCCCTTGTGGTCCATTCTTCTGGTGTCCGATAAAGCTCGTCCACTCGTTTCTGGCAATCCACATAGCTACGGTAATCAGCCAGCACCTGGTAGTGGTCGCCGAAGTTTATCAGTGAATCAACCAGATCCCGGTAACGCCCGGGCTCCTGTGGGCTGAACACCCCAGTCGCGATTTGCGTCAACACCTGATACAACGCTTTGTCTTTCTCGTAATACTCACGCGGGTTATATCCCTTGCGGCGCAGTGCTTCCACTTGTTCTGCTGTGTTGCCGAAAATAAAGATGTTATCTTCGCCCACATGTTCCAGCATCTCCACATTTGCACCATCCAGCGTACCAATAGTCAGTGCGCCATTCAGAGCAAACTTCATATTACTGGTACCCGATGCTTCGGTACCTGCCAGTGAAATTTGTTCCGAAAGATCAGCCGCTGGAATAATCACCTGTGCCAGGCTAACACTGTAGTTAGGAATAAAGACCACCTTCAGCAGATCTTTTACCTGAGGATCATTATTAATGACCGCTGCAACATCATTTATCAGATGAATAATGTGCTTAGCCATGTAATAGGCAGAAGCCGCTTTACCGGCAAAAATATTGACCCGTGGTACCCAGTCGGCGTCCGGATTTGCTTTAATCTGGTTATAGCGCGTAATCACATGCAATACATTCATCAACTGGCGTTTGTATTCATGGATACGTTTTATCTGCACATCAAACAACGAATGGGGATTCAGAACAATCCCCATTTGCTGGGCAACCCAGCCGGCAAGGCGTTTTTTATTTTCCAGCTTGGCGTGCTGAATATCATTGTTTACCGATGGATAATCAATGTGTTCCTTCAGTTCACGCAGCAGGCTCAGATCAGTACGCCAGTTATGGTCGATGTTATCGTCCAGCACCTTAGACAAACCAGGGTTTGCCAGCGCCAGCCAGCGCCGGGGGGTAATTCCATTGGTTTTATTACAAAAACGCATCGGGAAGATGGACGCAAAATCAGCAAACAGCGATTGCACCATTAGATTTGAATGCAATTCAGAAACACCGTTCACTTTATGGCTGACCACCACCGCAAGCCAGGCCATGCGCACACGGCGCCCATTGGATTCATCAATAATTGAAGCGCGGCTCAACAGCCCCACATCTTCAGGGTATTGCTCCTGCAACGTTTTCAGGAAATAGTCATTTATTTCAAAGATAATCTGCAAATGACGAGGCAAAATCTTGCCCAGCATATCCACATTCCAGGTTTCCAGTGCTTCGCTCATCAACGTGTGATTGGTATAAGAGAAGACCTGGCAGGTTACCTCAAAAGCATCATCCCAGTTATAACCGTGTTCATCTATTAACAGACGCATCAACTCAGGAATAGACAAGACCGGGTGCGTATCATTCAGATGAATGGCAATTTTATCAGCCAGATTGTCGAAGGTTTTATGCATTTGCCAGTGGCGGCTCAGGATATCCTGAATAGTGGCTGACACCAGGAAATATTCCTGGCGCAAACGCAGCTCCCGACCTGAATAGGTGGAGTCATCCGGGTAGAGCACACGACACACGTTTTCTGAATGGTTTTTATCTTCCACTGCAGCAAAATAATCGCCCTGGTTAAATTTACCCAGGTTAATTTCACTACTGGCCTGAGCAGTCCACAACCGTAAGGTATTGGTTGCGTCTGTATCATAGCCGGGAATGATTTGGTCGGTGGCAACCGCCAAAATCTCTTCGGTTTCAACCCAATGGGTTTTCTTACCTTCTTGCTGAATGCGCCCACCAAACCGCACCTTATAACGCGTATTGTGGCGGCGGAACTCCCATGGGTTACCGTATTCCAGCCAGTAATCCGGCGATTCTTTCTGGCGGCCATCGACTATGTTTTGTTTGAACATGCCATAGTCATAACGAATGCCGTAACCGCGGCCTGGCAACCCAAGTGTTGCCAATGAGTCCAGAAAACATGCTGCAAGGCGACCCAACCCACCATTACCCAGGCCTGGATCATTTTCTTCTTCGATAAGCTCTTCAAGAGAGAGCCCCATCTCTTTCAATGCCCCGTCAATGTCTTCATAAATTCCCAAAGACAACAGTGCATTTGACAGTGTGCGGCCAATAAGAAATTCCATCGACAAGTAATATACCTGGCGAACTTCCTGGGAGAGCTGTGCCCGGTTGGAACGAAGCCAGCGTTCGACCATTCTGTCCCTTACGGCAAACAACGTAGCATTCAACCACTCATGTTTATTGGCGATAGCCGGGTCTTTACCGATGGTAAACATCAGTTTATAGGCAATGGAATACTTCAACGCCTCGACGCTGAGTGTAGGTGATGCATAGCTAAAGGGTGCGTTCATAACAGTGATTCCTGGAGACTAAATCAAGCGTTGATAAAGTTCGCGGTAGGACTGCGCCGCTACCTGCCAGCTAAAGTCCATACTCATCGCCTGACGCTGGACATAGCGCCATAACGATGGGCGTGACCACAACACAAAAGCCCGACGAATTGCCCGAAGAAGCGAGAGGGCATTACTGTCTTCGAAGACAAAACCACTGGCGAGACCATCAGCCAGATTCTCTAACGAACAATCAGAAACTGTATCCGCCAAACCTCCTGTACGTCGCACCAGCGGCAACGTGCCATATTTCAACCCATACAATTGCGTTAACCCACAAGGTTCAAACCGGCTCGGCACCAGAATCACATCTGCACCGCCCATAATTCGGTGAGAGAACGCCTCGTGATAACCTATCTGTACCCCAACCTGCCCGGGATGCTCTGCGGCAGCGGCCAGAAAACCCTCCTGCAATACCGGGTCACCTGCGCCGAGTAACGCCAGTTGGCCACCTTGCTCCAGTAATCCTGGTAGCGCTTCAAGCACCAAATCCAGGCCTTTCTGGCTGGTCAGGCGGCTGACAACGGCAAACAACGGTACTTTGTCATTCACCTTTAACCCCATGGCTATCTGGAGCTGTCGTTTGTTTTCCGCTTTCGCTTCCACAGAATCACGGTCATAAGCGGCGGTAAGTAATAAATCATGGGCCGGATCCCAAATTTTTTCATCCACACCGTTAAGGATCCCACTCAATCGTCCTTCTCTGTGCCGCTGCGTTAACAAACCTTCCATACCATAGCCATACTGTGACTCGGTTATTTCGCGAGCATAGGTGGGGCTCACGGCAGTAATGTGATCAGCATAATAGAGACCCGCTTTCAGGAAAGAAATCTGTCCGTTAAATTCCAGACCGTGCATATTGAAAAACTCACCCGGTAACTGGATCTCTGCCATGTGTTTGGCGTAGAACAATCCCTGATAAGCCAGATTATGGACAGTAAAGACGGATTTAGCAGGCCGTCCACGCGCGGCGAGGTATGCCGGTGCCAGTCCTGCATGCCAGTCATGGGCATGAACCACATCTGGTTGCCAGAATAAGTCCAGACCACAAGCCAGCTCACTTCCCACCCAGCCTAACAGGGCAAACCGTAGCACGTTATCGGTATAGGCATGCAAATTGGTATCGTGATAAGGGCTGCCCGGGCGCTCATACAGATGAGGCGCATCAATCAAGTAGATGCCCACGCCATTAAAATGCCCATACAGCAATGTTATAGGGCCGGCAAAGGTATCCCGCCGGGTTACTACCTGCGCGTCAGCGATCCCCCTGCGAATATCCGGAAAAGAAGGCAACAGAACACGCGTATCCACGCCACCCGCAATTTGTGCCGCCGGTAGTGCACCGATAACATCCGCAAGGCCACCCGTTTTCAGCAGCGGAAACATTTCAGAACATACATGTAAAACCTGCATTGTCGCTCCCGTTCAATGTTTGGCCCACACTGACTCAGTGAAGGCTCCCTGTTGTTCAGGCCTCCAGGCGGGCCAGCATTTTACGCGTTACCAGAACAATGCCTTCTTCGGAGCGATAAAAACGACGGGCATCCTCTTCGGCATTCTCACCAATGACCATTCCTTCAGGAATGACACAGGCCCTGTCAATAATACAGCGCCGTAAACGGCACGAACGGCCAATCCACACATCAGGCAAAAGCACTGCGGAATCAATATTACAAAAAGAGTTTATTCGCACTCGGGGAAACAACACGGACTGCACCACCACTGACCCCGAGATAATGCAACCACCAGACACCAGCGAGTTCAGTGTCATGCCATGGCTACCAGAACGATCCTGTACAAACTTAGCGGGTGGAAGGGGTTCCATATGGGTGCGAATCGGCCATTTCTGGTCATACATATCCAGTTCAGGGGTTACTGAGGCCAAATCAAGGTTCGCTTTCCAGTAGGCCTCCAGCGTGCCGACATCGCGCCAGTAAGGTTCAGACTCCGGGTCTGATTGCACGCAGGACAACGGGAAAGGGTGAGCAAATGCTTCACCAGCTTTAGTAATTTTGGGGATGATGTCTTTACCAAAATCATGGCTCGATTGCTCATCTTTATCGTCTTCTTCCAGCAACTGATAAAGATAATCCGCGTCAAACACGTAAATCCCCATGCTCGCCAGTGCTTTTGTCGCGTCGTTCGGCATCGCTGGCGGTTTTTCTGGTTTTTCAACAAAATCAATAATGCGTTCTTCGGCGTCGACAGCCATGACCCCAAACGCGCGGGCTTCTTCAACAGGAACTGGCAGGCAGGCAACGGTGCATTTGGCACCTTTCTCAACATGGTCAATCAACATGCGCGAATAATCCTGCTTGTAGATATGGTCACCGGCGAGGATCACCACATAGCTGGCCTTATAGCGCCGGATAATATCCAGGTTCTGCGTTACGGCATCGGCCGTACCACGATACCAGTTTTCACCATGAACACGTTGCTGCGCGGGGAGTAAATCAACGAATTCATTCATTTCTTCATTGAAAAATGACCAGCCGCGCTGAATATGCTGAACCAGTGTATGCGACTGATATTGCGTAATCACACCAATGCGGCGAATACCGGAATTGATACAATTAGACAAGGCAAAATCAATAATGCGAAATTTACCGCCGAAGTGAACGGCAGGCTTGGCGCGTGTTGAGGTTAAATCTTTTAAGCGTGTGCCTCGCCCCCCGGCAAGAATCAGGGCAACAGACTTCATTGGCAGCTCGCGTGCCAACATCAACGAATCGTTCTTCTCGAATTTTATCATGACTGACTCCTTTATTTATGACCGGTAAAAAACGCACACTCCGTGCGCAGGCCCATGCCATACAGCCATTACAACCGGGTTATCCTCTCCGGCAAATGGGGGGACAGCACGCCATTCCCCTTCAGGTAAAACAAATTCACTCACAGACTGCGTGGCATTCAGTGTGATAAGCCAGTGCCCTGAAAGCAGCACCTGCAACTGTTTTATCTCAGACTGCCATGCTTCAGGACTGAGTGGACTGGCCTGACTGTTAAGCCAGACAACACTGCCATCGCCCTCTTCCCACCACTGATCATTGACCAGTGCAGGGATTTGCTTTCTGAGTTTGATTAATTCGGTGGTAAACGCCGTCAACCCTTCATTCTTATTCGCCCAGTCCAGCCAGGTCAGCTCGTTGTCCTGGCAGTAGGCATTATTATTGCCGTGCTGGGTGTGCCCGTGCTCATCACCAGCCAGCAACATAGGCGTCCCCTGAGCAAGCAATAGTGCCGTCAGTAAGCCATGAACTGAATGGCGACGGCGTTCCTGAATATGAATATTGCCTGTTGGGCCTTCCTCACCATGGTTGTTACTGAAATTCGCATTGGTGCCATCACGGTTTTCTTCACCGTTCGCCTCGTTATGCTTATGGTTGAAACTGACACAATCGCGCAGCGTAAAGCCATCATGTGATGTCACCAGGTTAATGCTGGCTGAAGGGTTACGCCCCTGGTGACGAAATACATCGCTGGAAGCGGCAAAGCGGCAGGCAAACTCGCCAGGATTTGAATCGCTACTCAGCCAAAAGCGCCGCATACCATCACGGAAATGGTCATTCCATTCGGCAAACAGTGGTGGGAAATTCCCGACCTGATAACCACCCGGACCAATATCCCAGGGTTCAGCAATCAGTTTTACCTGTGATAACAACGGGTCCTGGCGAATCGCTTCAAACAACGGGGCATCCTGGCGAAACTCAGGAGTACGCCCCATCACACTCGCTAAATCAAAGCGGAAACCATCAACATGAAATTCCGACACCCAGTAGCGCAGATTATCCACCACCATATCTACCACTGCCGGATGGCTCAGATTCAGTGTGTTTCCACACCCCGTCCAGTTGTGATAATCCCCGTTGTCCTGTAGCCAGTAATAACTGGCATTATCGATTCCTCGCCAACTGAAGGTTGGCCCATAAAGATCGGTTTCTGCCGTGTGATTAAGCACAATATCCAGCACCACTTCGATCCCTGCCTGGTGTAAAGCTTTCACCGCAGTACACAACTCAACCCGGGCTGCTTCAGGCCGCGAGGCATAACCAGGCTCCGGACAATACATCGCCAGAGGGTTGTAACCCCAATAATTACTGAGCCCCATCTGCTGCAAACGTGGTTCTGTTGCAAACTGAATCACTGGCATTAACTCCAGCGCGGTAATCCCCAGTTGCCTGAAATAATCGAGCATGACTGGGTGAGCCAGCGCAAGATACGTGCCGCGCAACTCCGCAGGTATATCAGGGTGAAGGCGCGTAAGGCCGCGCACATGCGCTTCATAAATCACCGTTTCCCCCCAGGGAGTACGCAACGGTTCATCGTCTTCCCAATCAAAATGAGAGTAAGCAACTACGCAGCGCAGCATTACACTGCTGTTATCCCGGTGGTCGGGGTTATCCAGGCCACCATGGAACAACGCGTGATCGGGAACCTCACCAGTGACCTGACGAGCACACGGGTCGAGAAGCAATTTTTCCGGATTGAATCGGTGCCCCAGTGCCGGAGACCAGGGACCATGCACGCGGTAACCATACTGCAAACCAGGGCGGGCACCGGGCAGGTAACCATGCCAGATATCGCCAGTACGGGAAGGTAATAAATGACGCTCTTCGTTGCCATCTTCGTCAAACAGGCACAACACAACCTGCTCTGCATTAGCCGAGAACAAAGTGAAGTTCACGCCATGACCATCGAATGCCGCGCCAAGGGGCGAAGCATTACCCGCCTGTAGTTGCGTCATCGATATCTCCCTCACGTACCAGCCAAATTGTCGCCAACGGCGGCACGGTTAAACACAATGAGTGTTCACGCCCATGACTTCGGATAGCATCA
The DNA here is from genome assembly GCA_022114975.2 of Lampris megalopsis. NCBI lineage: Eukaryota > Metazoa > Chordata > Actinopteri > Lampriformes > Lampridae > Lampris > Lampris megalopsis. Next base: position 31,107 of record JAJHIY020000059.1, on the reverse strand, counting down.
CTTTGGATAGTGCCGCCATTGCCCATATTACTGCCATGGTAGTACTGAGAATCGGTATTAACGGCCTCTTGCCAGCGTCCTGGCTGGTTAACCCCTACCCGGTAGTGCTCGCGCGGAACCGGAGTGAAATTGCTCACCACGATAATTTCATTACCTTGCTTGTCACGCCGGATAAACGCGAATACTGAGTTGGCCTTATCGTCGACAACCAGCCATTCAAACCCATAAGAGTCAAAGTCTAGTTGATGTAATGCTTTATGGTGGCGATAGGTGTGATTCAGGTCGCGCACCAGGCGCTGTACGCCGTTATGCCAGCCGTCTTTACCTTCCAGCAAATGCCAGTCCAGGCTGGTGTCATGGTTCCACTCACGCCCCTGAGCGAACTCATTTCCCATGAATAACAATTTCTTACCTGGGAAGGCCCACATCCAGGCGTAATAAGCGCGTAAGTTGGCAAACTTTTGCCAGGCGTCTCCGGGCATACGATCAAGAATAGACCGTTTCCCGTGAACCACTTCATCATGGGACAGGGGGAGTACAAAGTTTTCGCTGTAGTTATACAGCATGCCGAACGTCATCTGGTCGTGGTGATACTGCCGGTGAACAGGATCCAGTTTCATGTAATTCAGCGTGTCGTGCATCCAGCCCATGTTCCATTTAAACCAGAATGCGAGGCCATCGGGCCGGGAAACGCCGGGAAAATCCGTTGATTCTTCTGCCATCGTGACGGCACCAGGCACTTCCTTACCAATTATCTGGTTGGTCTGGCGTAAGAACGAAATGGCCTCGAGGTTTTCACGCCCGCCAAACTCGTTGGGGATCCACTCACCTTGAGCACGGCTGTAATCGCGATACACCATTGAGGCCACAGCATCCACTCGTAAGCCATCAATACCAAAGCGCTCCATCCAGTACAGAGCATTACCCACCAGGAAGTTCTGCACTTCACGGCGGCCAAAGTTATAAATCAGGGTATTCCAGTCCTGGTGGTAACCTTCGCGAGGATCCTGGTGTTCATATAACGCAGTACCGTCAAAACGCGCCAAACCAGCATCGTCCACCGGGAAATGCCCCGGCACCCAGTCAAGAATTACGTTCAGCCCGGCAGCATGGGCCGCGTCAACAAAGTAGCGAAAATCATCACGCGTGCCAAAGCGCCGTGTTGGCGCATATAACCCCTGGGGCTGGTAACCCCAACTACCATCAAAAGGGTGCTCATTGATGGGTAACAGTTCGATATGGGTAAACCCCATACTTTTCACATAGGGCACAAGCTGTTCAGCAAGCTCCCGATAACTTAACCAGAAGTTATTATCAGTATGGCGACGCCAGGAGCCGAGGTGTACTTCATAAATCGAAACAGGCGCGTCGAAATCGTTCGCACGCTGGCGTGATTCACTCATCACCTGTTTTGGTGGCAACCCGCAGATCATCGATGCCGTATCCGGTCGCATTTGCGCCTCAAACGCATACGGGTCTGATTTAATGCGTAAATTACCCTGGCAGTCCAGCAACTCGAATTTGTAGAGCTGCCCATTGTGAGCTCCTGGAATAAAGATTTCCCAAATCCCCGACTCACGGCGTAAGCGCATAGGGTGGCGTCGCCCATCCCAGAAGTTGAACTCCCCAACCACCGAAACCCGGCGGGCATTTGGTGCCCAGACAGTAAACCGGGTACCCGTCACACCATCCATGGTTGCAGCATGCGCGCCCATCACTTCATAAGGGCGCATGTGAGTACCTTCCGACAATAACCAACCGTCCATTTCCGGCAATAAAGGGCCAAAACGATAGGGGTCATCTATCAGGTTCTGTTGCCCATGCCAGGACACAGCCAGTTGGTAACGGAAAGGATTTTTTCTGCGAGGCAACACCGCGGCGAAAAAGCCACGAGAATCAAGACATGTAAGCTGGCCAACTTTCCGGCCAGTTTTCGGTTCAATCACCCACACTTCCGTGGCGTCAGGTAACAATGCGCGAACTTCCAGCCCGGCATCGGTCTTATGCATACCCAGCACGGAAAACGGATCCGAATTCTGGCCAGCAAAAAGCGCAGTTATCACGTCCTTATCAATACACACAGACATGGTAAGCATCCTGTTTTTATGTGTCATACCTGTCCGATTTACGCATGTGCGCAGGCATGCCCACTTATTTTATCAACCTGACAGTGCAGTCATTCTCCCTGCCACTCTGTCACACAAAAAGCAGAAACGTGGCAAGCACGCTCTCTTTAAGCATAGTCAATGGTTTAGCTGACTCCCGAGAAAAAAATGAACATCGCGTTTACTCCATGTAGTGCGCAAGAAAACGGGAGGGAATCCCCTCCCACGAAGCATAAAATGCTAATCAGGCCAGTTGGCGCAGCATACGACGCAGCGGTTCCGCTGCGCCCCACAGCAACTGGTCGCCTACAGTGAAAGCAGAAAGGTATTCCGGGCCCATGTTGAGTTTACGCAGGCGTCCAACCGGCGTAGACAATGTGCCGGTTACCGCAGCAGGCGTCAGATCACGCATACTGATTTCACGATCATTCGGTACCACTTTCACCCAGTCGTTGTGTGCCGCCAGCATCGACTCGATAGTCGCAATTGAAACGTCTTTTTTCAGTTTCAGCGTGAAAGCCTGGCTATGACAACGTAATGCGCCAATACGCACACACAAGCCATCAACAGGAATCGTTGATGTGGTTCCGAGAATTTTGTTAGTTTCCGCCTGGCCTTTCCACTCTTCACGGCTCTGACCGTTATCGAGTTGTTTATCAATCCAGGGGATCAGGCTACCAGCCAGCGGCACACCAAAATTATCGACCGGTAATGCACCACTGCGTGTCAGCGCGGTTACTTTGCGCTCGATATCCAGAATAGCTGATGCCGGGTCCGCCAGTTCTGCCGCCACTTCATGATGCAACTGCCCCATTTGTACCAGCAGTTCGCGCATATGACGGGCGCCACCACCGGAAGCAGCCTGGTAAGTAGCAACAGATGCCCACTCAACCAGGTCATTGGCAAACAAACCACCCAGGGACATCAGCATCAGGCTGACAGTACAGTTACCGCCAACAAATGTGTTAATGCCTTTATTCAGGCCATCATCAATAACTTTCTGGTTTACCGGGTCCAGAATGATAATGGCATCGTCTTTCATTCGCAGGGAAGACGCGGCATCTATCCAGTAGCCTTTCCAGCCGCTTTCCCGCAGCTTTGGATAGATTTCATTGGTATAATCGCCGCCCTGGCAGGTCACGATAATATCCAGAGCCTTCAGTGCGTCCAGGTTCCAGGCATCCTGCAAAGTGCCAGCAGGTTTCCCGGCGAACGCAGGTGCAGCCTGCCCGGTTTGAGAGGTAGAGAAGAAGATGGGGTTAATGGCGTCAAAATCGCGCTCTTCAACCATGCGCTGCATGAGCACGGAACCAACCATGCCACGCCATCCGATAAAACCAACATTTTTCATAACTTATCTTTCCTGCGAAGATGTGTGCGTTTTTGTGTACCCGTGAGGGAACCGGTTTATCCTTTCACCTTACAAAAAGCAGCTAAAGTCGCAAGTGAAATTAATCAATGATGACAATCTCATCAGAAGTACGACTTATTTAGCAGAAATTCCGAATTCATTATTATGGAAATTTATTTATGAATGAAATCATTTCCGCAGCAGTTTTGTTGATCCTGATTATGGATCCTCTCGGAAATTTACCCATTTTCATGTCCGTACTAAAACATACTGAGCCAAAACGGCGTCGCAGGATAATGATAAGGGAACTATTAATTGCGCTGCTGTTTATGCTAATTTTCTTATTTGCAGGTGAGAAAATTCTGTCCTTACTTAATTTACACGCTGAAACTGTTTCTATTTCTGGTGGCATCATTTTATTCCTGATAGCCATTCGAATGATTTTCCCTGCCCCCGCTGGAAGCTCCAGTGGCCTGCCAGTTGGCGAAGAGCCCTTTATTGTACCACTGGCGATTCCGCTGGTTGCCGGACCATCGCTACTGGCAACACTGATGCTGCTTTCTCACCAGTATCCCAACCAAATGGGGCATTTAGTTATCGCCCTGTTGGTTGCATGGGGAGGAACCTTCATCATTTTGCTGCAGTCTTCACTCTTTTTACGGCTGTTGGGTGAAAAAGGCGTTAATGCGCTGGAAAGGTTAATGGGGCTTATTTTGGTGATGATCGCCACTCAGATGTTTCTGGACGGTATTCGCACCTGGATGCAGGGTATACCGGTGCATGGGTAATCCAGGTAGTTGATGTCATTATCTCTATGAAAAAGGGCCTTCAAAGAAGGCCCTTTTTTTTCAAATAAACCAGTCAATGCTGGCTGACAACCATACCGCGCACCACGTTACGACAGCAAAGTAAAAGCAATGGCACCAACAATCGCGCCAGTGGTTCCCAGAATGGTTTCCATCATGGTCCAGGTTTTCAGGGTTTGCGCTTCAGATGCACCGGTAAACCGGCCAAATAACCAGAAACCTGCGTCGTTTACATGACTGACCACAATAGATCCACCCGCAATACAAATCGACAGGGCGGCCAGTTGTGCTCCAGAAAAATTCAACTGACCAATAACCGGCATTACCAGGCCGACTGTTGTCAGGCAGGCAACTGTCGCGGAGCCCTGGATAATACGCACTGCTGCTGCCAGAATAAAACAGGTTACCGCAATGGGCAGCCCCATCCCGGTCAGCGCTTCACCCAGAGCCGGGCCAACGCCTGAATCCACCAGTACCTGTTTAAACACACCACCGGCACCAATAACCAGCAGGATAATCCCGGCAGGCTGCAGGGCCTGGCCACAGATATCCATAACCTTCTCTTTCGGCATCCCCTGGCGTACAGCCAGGCCATAAATGGCAACCAGGCACGCAACCAGAATCGCGGTGAACGGATGGCCAATAAATTCGAACCACTCATAGGCAGTTGACCCCTGCGCCACAAAATGTGCGGCAATGGTTTTCAGGCCTACCAGCACCAGCGGTAACAGAATCAAAGCCAGACTGAAACCAAAGGAGGGCAGTTTACCTTCCCCCAGGTGTGGCTCAGAGACATCATCGGGCACTTTCAACTCAACATAACGGCTGATGAAGTTACCCCAAAGTGGCCCGGCGATCAGCATCCCCGGAATAGCGGCACACAGCCCCAGCAGGATCATCCAGCCAAAGTCAGCATGCATCTGCGACGCCAGCAGCATAGGCGCAGGCCCCGGCACCAGAAATGCCGCAGCGGCAGCCACACCAGCGAACAGCGGAATAACCAGCTTAACCAGGTTAGTGCCAGTATGGCGTGCCATAGAAAACGCCACACTGATTAACAAAACAATAGCGACTTCAAAAAAGAGGGGTAACGCACAAACCAGGCCCGCCAGGCCGATAGCAAAATGCGCACGGTTATGACCAAACGACTTCAACATCTTGACGGCAATCTGGTCAACCGCACCGGTTTCAAACAAAATTTTCCCAAACATCGCACCCAGCGCAACGACAACCGCCAGGAACCCGAGGGTACCGCCCATCCCTTTCTCCATGGTAGCCGCAATTTTATCCAGCGGCATACCCGAACACAGGCCAGCGCCCACAGACACAACCATCAATGCCAAAAACGCGTGCATACGCGCTTTCATAACCAGGAACAAAAGCAAAAGAACCGCGCCCACCGCGGTTAAAACGAGTGTTAATGTACTCACTTGGCGCTGCCTTTATTGATTTGTGCAATTGTGCTGGCTACTACTCCATCCAGTGGCTGATCGATATCAACCACCAGCACATCGCGTTCTTCGGCATGAGGCTCTTCCAGAGCTTCGAATTGAGTCACCAGCATTTGGGGTTTGAAGAAATGACCTTTGCGCGCTTTTAAACGACTTTCGATCAGTTGGTAATCCCCTTTTAGGTAAATAAACGCCAGGTTTGGGTTACCTTCGCGCAAAATATCGCGGTAGCGTTTTTTCAGAGCAGAACAAACAATCAGTGAAACAGCATTGGTTCGCTGCATTGCGAAAGCTGCGTCATTAAGCGCTTGCAACCATGGGGTACGGTCATCGTCATTCAATGGCTCGCCAGAGGCCATTTTCAGGATATTGCGGCGTGGATGCAGAAAGTCGCCATCAAGAAAGGCAGCCTGCAATTTATGGGCAACTTCACTGGCAACGGCGGATTTACCACTGCCAGAAACGCCCATCAGGACATAGACACGGTTTTCAGGATCAATAGTGCTCATAGCGTAACTCCGACTGGCACAGACTAAAATGTTACGGGTAACTGTTATCGGTAACATTTTCAGCTCTGGCTGCTCAATAAGCAATAACCACAATCAGTGAAAGCTAATAAGTGTGAGCTACATCAAATATTGATTTTTTCAGATTGATCCACCAGGAGATAAGGTAAAGCCCAGATCCAGCATCCTTGGCGACACTATTTCGCCACGAATTCGAGCTAACAGGCGCTCGGCACCAATCCGTCCCATGCGTTCACGCGGAGTTAGCACACTGGCCAGACGTGGTTCCATCACCTGGCCAATATCATGACCGTGAAAACCAGCAATAGCCATATCTTCAGGAATACGCAGGCCAAGGCGCTGGCATTCAAATGCCGCCCCTACTGCCAGGTCATCGTTAGTACAAAAAATACTGTCCAGCTTCGGGTATTCGCGCCGCGCCTGGCGCAATAACTCACTCCCGGTGGAATACGAAGAAGATTGCTCAACCATGACGCAGTAAGGCACCAGGCCGGCATCCTGCATGGCCTGCTCATAACCACGCTGCTTCATTAAAGTACGTTCATCAAGCCTTGCCCCGAGGTAAGCCACATGTTGATGACCGCGCTGAATAATCGCCGCCGTCATCTGGCGCGCTGCTTCAAAGTTATCAAACCCTACTGCGATATCGAGACAAGGACTGATGCTGTCCATCATTTCCACCACAGGAATGCCAGCCACTTCAATCATTTTCAGTGTACGTGGAGTGTGTGTGCGCTCAGTCAGAATCAGGCCGTCAATATTCCACGACAGCATGGATTCCAGGCGTTCCTCTTCCAGTTCGGCTTTATACCCATAGTGTGCCAGCATCGTTTGGTAGCCATGGGCATCAATCACACTTTCGATACCGCGTAAGACTTCCGCAAACACCTGGTTGGTTAATGAAGGCAGCATCACACCAATGGCACGGCTGGTTGAATTCGAAAGGATATCCGGTGCCCGGTTGGGTATATACCCCAGTTCATCCAGCGCTGCGGCAATTTTGACGCGTAACGCTGCAGAAACCTGTTCCGGGTTGCGTAAAAAACGGCTGACCGTCATTTTGGTCACGCCGACTTTATCTGCCACATCCTGTAGTACCGGTCTTTTCTTTTTCATGTCCTGTGCACACAATTTGTTATTGACAGTAAAGTTTACCATGAAAAAGGCCCGCCTTGCGTAAACAGGGCGGGCCAAAAAACACGAATCAGATTCAGACTGGCGGCAAATCGAACAACAGAATTTCACTGCCTTCGCTGGCATGAACAGAAAGTGCCTGTTCATCCCAAATTGCCAGCCCGTCACTGGTTACCGCTTTAGTGCCATTAATAGAGACTTCACCTTTTACAACCTGAATCCAGATACGGCGGTCAGCGGCAATCTGAAACACGGATTGCTCATCTTTCACCAGCGCCCAGCGCCATAGTTCCATATCCTGGTACACTTTCAACGACCCGTCACGGGCATCCGGCGATAACACCAACTGGCGGCCCTGAGCGGCATCAAAGCGGCGCTGCTCGTAACGTGGAGTAATTCCCGTTACTTCCGGAATAATCCAAATCTGGTACAAACGCAGCGCTTCAGTCGCACTCGGGTTGTATTCAGAATGGCGAATACCGGTACCCGCACTCATAATCTGGAACTCACCTGCCGGTACTTGTTCTTTGTTGCCCATACTGTCCTGGTGTTCAACTGCACCTTCCAGGACATAGGTCAGAATTTCCATATCTTTGTGGGGATGGGTACCAAAGCCCTGGCCTTCATCGATAACGTCTTCGTTAATCACCCGCAAAGCAGAGAACCCCATAAAATCAGGATCGTAGTAATTTGCGAACGAAAATGTGTGCCAGGAATCCAGCCAACCATGGTTTGCATGCCCACGGTCCTGTGCTTTACGTAAATAGATCATGTTGCCCTCCTCATCAGTTGCATTCAGTTTAGGGGGCAACCGCCGGGGAAGATAGAGGGTGAAAATTGACGCCTCTGTTCAAAAAAAATGAATAACACAATCCCTTTGAGGCATGATGATAGCCGTTATAAATGGCGTCGGGATCGCTGAGTGTCATCAATTTTGCTGAAGCAGTGAAAAACGGTCGGAAGGTGAAAACAGGATAAAAAAAAGCCAGCACCCGGCTGGCTAAAGTAATACTGGAAGCAATGTGAGCAATGTCGTGCTTCAGGTTTCATCGAGGTGTCCCCTGAATGCAACGCAATAATAATCATTATCATTTGCATCTGTCCAGTCTTTTTTGCAAAAAATGGCAGTTGACCTCACAGGAAATCACAATAATGCTAACGAAAATCAACTAACAATGGAGAGGAACAGGATGAACGGGCCAGAAATACGCCAGGCTGAACCCACTGACGTAGCAGCATTACTGGGCATTTACCGCCAACCAGAGGTGTATGAAAACCTGCTTCAGCTTCCTCACCCCTCCACAGCTTACTGGCTGGAGCGCATTACCCACCCTCAGCCGGGGCAAAGGCACCTGGTGGCCCTGGTCGATAACCAGGTTGTGGGGCATATGGGGCTCACTGTAAACCCCAACCCACGGCGCAGCCATGTCGCTACATTAGGGCTGTGCGTTGACCCCGGCTTTCGCCAGCAAGGTATTGGCAGAGCACTGATGCAGGAAGCCGTAGGGTTATGCGATAACTGGCTGCGTGTCACCCGTATCGAATTGACAGTATTTGCCGATAACCAGCCAGCTATTCGGGCCTACCAAAGAGTGGGGTTTGAACAGGAAGGCCGGGCGAAAAACTTCGGGTTGCGTAACGGCATTTATGTTGACGCATTATTCATGGCGCGCAATAAACCGGCATAGTTGAGATAACACGGAAAAACCAGCGTCCGGGCCAGGAAAAGGATAAACTTATAGTCTGTTTTCAGGAGAAATCACCATGAAACGCTATCTGATTCTGGCGCTGTTGTTGCCTGTTACTGCAATGGCAGTTCCGCTGAACACCACAAATAACCCTAACCAGCCGGGGTATGTGAACCCCAGCCAGCAACGGGTACAACAAGAAATGCGTACCCAGCAGATGCTGCAGAAAAGCCAGTTAAACCAGGCTGCAACAGCCCAGCAGCAACAGCAGCAACAAAAACTGCGCCAGCAATTAAACGGAGCGCAGCAACGCACCCAGCAACAACCGCGTTAATTTGTATTACCTGGCTCAGGCTCCAAAGCCTGGGCCAATTTGTTCCAGGTTATCGGTACAGATGCAATCCACACCCCATTGCATCAGGGTTTTGGCACGTTCCGGGCGGTTTACAGTGTAAACAAGAATACGCAACCCGGCGGCTTTCAGGGCGGTAACACGTTCTTTATTTAACAATTTATGGTTGAGGTGAATGGAAACACATCCGAGGCGAGAAGTCAGTTCCTGCCAGTTATCTTCCCATTCATCCAGTAATAACCCGCGTGGTAATTCCGGTGCGGCAAGCTGAGCCGCAGCCAGCGCTTCAACAGAGAATGAGGAAAGCAACGGTGTCGCCATACCCGACCACAGTTGTTGTACCGCCAAAGCAACCTCTTTACCTGTCCGGGTTTCCACTCCAGTGGTCGGTTTTATTTCGATATTAACCATCACAGAGTGCTGGCGGCAACGCTCCGCGACGTCACTCAGACGAGCCAGCGGTTCTCCGGCAAATGCTTTACCAAACCAGCTCCCGGCATCAACCTTACTCAGTACATCCCAGTTCATCTCCCCGGCAACCCCCCAGGCGTTACTGGTGCGCTCAAGTGTGTCGTCATGCAGCAGGAAAATTTCACTGTCGTGAGACAACTTGGCATCACACTCAAACATTTTGAACCCGTGAGCAATGCCCAAATCAATCGCCGCCAGTGTATTTTCTGGAGCCAGTTTTCCCCCGCCACGGTGTGCGACAATGCGGGGATAAGGCCAGTGACTCATAACCGTTGTCCTGTTTCGCCATCAAAGAAATGCAGCCGGTCTTCCGGCAGGTGTAGCCACAACATAGAACCTCGCTGCGGCCGGTTTTGGTGATCCAGGCGGATTATCATTTTTTGCTCCCCCCAGCGCCCGTGAGCCAGGTTATCCGCGCCCAGCATTTCCAGTGTATCCATGACTAATGGCAGACCACCTTCAGCCTGAGAGCTTAACGCAATATGCTCAGGGCGAATACCCAGTGTCAGCGGTTTACCTGCAAGTGAGGCCAGGTTGCGACCTACAGGAACAGCCATGCCTCCCGGTAACTCAAAACGGTATCCATCGTTGCTTACCTGCCCTTCCAGCAGGTTCATGGCTGGTGAGCCAATAAAACTGGCGACAAAGCGGCTGGCCGGTTTTTCATAGACCTCTACTGGCGTGCCGATTTGCTCAGCAATGCCTTTATTGAGCACCATCACCCGCTGTGCAAGGGTCATTGCTTCAACCTGGTCATGGGTCACATACAAACTGGTGGTATTTAACCGTCGGTGTAATTGCTGAAGTTCAAGACGCATCTGCACCCGTAACTTGGCATCCAGGTTAGAAAGGGGTTCATCGAACAAAAATACCGCCGGATCGCGCACAATTGCCCGCCCCATGGCAACCCGCTGGCGTTGCCCGCCAGACAGCTCACGCGGGCGCCGTTTTAACAACGTATCCAACTCCAGAATCCGTGCTGCTTCCTGCACTTTATGGGCAATATGTTGTTTACCCATGCCACGTATTTTCAGGCCCCATGCCATGTTCTCTTCCACTGTCATGTGCGGGTAAAGCGCATAATTCTGGAACACCATAGCAATACCACGCTCACTGGGTTCCAGTTCTGTCACACGCTGGCGGTCAATCCAGATATCGCCGCTGGTCACCCTTTCAAGACCAGCCACCATGCGTAACAAAGTGGATTTACCACAACCAGAAGGGCCAACCATCACAATAAATTCGCCGTCTGCGACATCCAGCGTCAAGGGCCGGATAACCTGCGTTTTGCCGTCCCAGCTTTTGCTGACGGCCTGTAGTTTTAATCCTGACATGTTATTTCTCACTATCCACCAGACCACGAACAAACGCTCTTTGCATCACCAGTACCACCACTAAAGGCGGTGCCAGTGTCAGTAACATCGCCGCCATCACCTGATTCCACTGGGTGGTTCCATCACCGGTTGAAATCATGCTTTTAATGCCGGCCACAGCAGTGCCCATATCCGCTTTACTGGTAATCAAAATCGGCCACAGATACTGGTTCCAGCCATAAATAAAGGTGATAACGAACAGTGCAGCCAGGTTAGTGCGCGAAAGCGGTAATACGATGTCGCGGAAAAAGCGCAGCGGAGAAGCACCATCAATGCGTGCCGCTTCCAGCAACTCGTCCGGTAATGTCATAAAAAACTGGCGAAACAGAAATGTTGCCGTCGCAGAGGCCATCAATGGCAGTGTCAGCCCGGTGTAGCTGTCGAGCATGTTCAGGTCGGCAATCACCTGCACCGTGGGAAAAATGCGGACTTCCACCGGCAGCATCAGGGTGATAAAGATCATCCAGAAGAACAGGTTACGCAGTGGGAAACGAAACCAGACAATGGCGAAAGCGGAAAGCATGGACACCGAGATTTTGCCCACAGTAATACCCAGTGCCATCACAAAACTATTCAGTAATAACACCCCAAATGGCGCAGTGTTGCCCCCCACGCCCTGGTGCCAAATAAGCGACAGGTTTTCCCACAAATGTCCGCCAGGTAACAGGGTCATTGGGGTATTGAACACCGCTTTGTTGTCGAGTGTGGCGGCCACAAATGCAACATACAGTGGGAATAAAATAACGACGATTCCCGCCATCAGCATAATATGGCTGAAAATATCCAGCCCGCGTCGGTTCTCTATCATTGGTAACGCACCTTGTTTTCCACGTAGCGGAACTGAATCACCGTCAGAATAATGACCAGTACCATAAGTACCACGGACTGCGCGGCAGAAGCCGATAAATCCAGCCCGGCAAAGCCTTCCCGATAGATTTTGTAAATCAGCGTCGTCGTGGCCTGAACCGGCCCACCGCCTGTTGCTGCGTCAATCACCGGGAATGTGTCAAAAAAGGCATAAACAATGTTAACCACCAACAGGAAAAAACTGACCGGAGTAATAAGTGGCAGTGACACTCGGAAAAAACGCCTGACAGGCCCGGCGCCATCAATGGCGGCAGCTTCCATCAGGGAACGGGGAATAGACTGAAGTGCGGCGAAGAAAAACAAGAAGTTATAACTTATTTGTTGCCAGACAGAGGCAAATACCACCAAAAACATAGCCTGCCCACTATTTTGTGCATGATTCCAGTGGTACCCCAGTTGTTCCAGCGCCCATACCAACAACCCGCGCCCCGGGTTGAACAGGAAGATCCACAACACAGCCGCAATTGCAGGTGCAACGGCATAAGGCAGTAATAACAGGGTTTGGTAGAGGCGGCTTCCCCTCACAACATGATTCACCAGGGCTGCGAAAAACAAAGAGATAACCAGCCCACAGCCAGTCACCAGAGCACTGAACTTGATAGTGGTCCAGAAAGCATCAAGGTAATAACTGTCGTGTGCCAGTTGAATGAAGTTGCTCATCCCGGCAAAAGTGCTGGATAAACCGAAAGGGTCGACGTTCTGGACCGAATACCACAAAGCTTCACCGGCAGGCCAGATGAAAAAAATAATGGTGATAACCACTTGTGGCAGTACCAGTACATAAGGTAACCACGAAGTGCGAAAAACCGGGCGTGATGATGACATAGCATTACCTGGCAAGGATAATATGCTTCACTGCCATCCGGGCAGTGAAAGAGTAAACAGGCCGCATATCCCACTCCCGGGCAGCTTCACTGCACCAGGAGAAAAACTGGCACGACTATGCGCGCCAGTTTTCAGGGCAATCAGGACTTCGTAGACTGTTCAAAGCGGCGCAGTAACTGGTTACCACGTTCAACGGCAGCATCCAGCGCCTGTTTAGGCGTTTTCTTACCTGTCCAGACACTTTCCAGCTCTTCATCAATAACGGTACGAATCTGTGGCATATTGCCCAGACGTAACCCTTTGGTGAACGGCAATGGCGGCTTGTTCAGCATCTGGCGCGTGGCAATATCAGCCCCTGGGTTTTTGTCGTAGAAGCCATCTTTGCGTGTCAGCTCGTAAGCGGCTTTAGTAATCGGCAGGTAGCCCGTTTTCTGGTGCCATTCAGCGGCAATTTCTGGCTTCATCAGGAACTTCATAAACTCAGCCACACCTTTATAGGTCGCCTTGTCTTTACCCTGCATCACCCATAAGCTGGCACCACCGATAATGGCGTTTTGCGGTGCATTTGGCACGGTATCGTCGTACGGCATCATGCCCACACCGTAATTAAACTTCGCATAGTGGCGAATATCAGCCAGCGAGCCGGAAGATGCCGTGGTCATAGCGCAGTCACCGTTATAGAACTTCTCTGTTGACTCGTCTTTGCGGCCAAAATAGCTAAATGTCCCTTTCTTGTGCATCTCTTCCAGCATGGCAATATGGCGCACCTGCACTGGCTGGTTAAATTCCAGTTTGGCATCAGTGCCATCAAAACCATTGTTTTCAGTGGCAAACGGCAGGCCGTGCCAGGCACTGAAGTTTTCCAGTTGGATCCAACCCTGCCAGCCACTGGCGTACCCACACTGCATACCTGCCGCACGAACTTTCTCTGCGTCTATTGCCAGTTCCTGCCAGGTTTTTGGCGGCTGATCCGGGTTCAGGCCTGCTTTTTTAAAGGCGTCTTTGTTGTAATACAGCACTGGTGTGGAGCTGTTAAAAGGCTGGGACAACAGGTGCCCGGTTTTTGAGTCGGAGTAGTAACCCGAAACGGTCGGCACAAATTGTGATTCATCATAGGGAATACCAGCTTCTTTAAATACCTGGTAAACCGGCTTGATAGCTTTAGAGGCCATCATGGTTGCCGTGCCCACTTCATATACCTGCAAAATGGCGGGTGCATTTCCCGTGCGGAATGCGGCAATCCCGGCTGCCAGGCTTTGTTCGTAGTTGCCTTTATACACCGGCTCAATTTTGTAATCCGGATGGGTCTGGTTAAAGCGCTGGGCTAACGAATCCACTTCTTTACCCAACTGACCTTCCATGGAATGCCAAAACTGAATAGTTGTGACGGCCATCGCCTGGGTGCTGAAAGCCAGACCAAGCGTAATGCCCAAAGCTGTGTGTCGTAGCAAAGCGTTCATGCCGTTATCTCTCTTGTGTCCATGGGGAAATGCGCGATATCACGCGTTTTTTGCTCGCGAAGTAACATGACATGCCCATATGACAGAAAAATAACTTTTACGTGACGTAATTATGACGAACGAGTGATAACGGGATTTCAGTAACAAGACACTTTAGTGAAAGGACATGTAAAACAAGAGAGAAAATGTAAAAGGGGCCAGAATGGCCCCCCTCAGCGTGATGAAAAAGAAGGGAAAAGCGTGGTTTTCCCTTCTTTTTAGTTAGCGGACGAAAATCAATGAATTGATTTTCCTGGTTTTTTATTGGGTGACATTCTCTCGTTCTGTGCAGACATGAGGTTTGTCATCAAATTCAAGGGGCCAGAATGGCCCCCTGAAAATTGCTGACAAACAAGAAAAAAATGTTAGCCGCCCAAATAAGCGCTACGCACTGCTTCATTTGCCAACAGAGCATCCCCGGAGTCTTCCAGCACCACATGGCCATTTTCCAGCACGTAACCGCGGTCGGCCAGCTTCAGCGCCTGGTTAGCATTTTGTTCTACCAGGAAGATTGTCATGCCTTCTTCACGCAACTGCTCAATGGTATCGAAGATTTGCAGAATTATGATAGGTGCGAGGCCCAGAGACGGTTCATCAAGCAACAATAAACGAGGCTGGCTCATCAATGCCCGGCCAATGGCCAGCATCTGTTGTTCACCACCAGACATGGTTCCGGCACGCTGGATACGGCGCTCTTTCAGGCGAGGAAACAGGTCATAAACCCGCTCAATACGTTCCTGGTACTGTTGCCGGTCCGCAAAGAAACCACCCATTGCCAGGTTTTCTTCTACCGTCATGCGGGAAAACACCCGGCGCCCTTCCGGTACAATCGCCACCGCTTCACGCATGATTTTCGCGGTATGCCAGTGGGTAATATCTTTACCATCAAAGGTAATGGTTCCCTGAGTGGCTCGTGGATCGCCACACAAGGTTCCCAGCAACGTGGTTTTCCCTGCGCCATTTGCCCCAATCAGGGTAACTATCTCCCCCTGGTTGATGTGCAAAGAGACTTCATGCAGCGCCTGGATTTTGCCGTAGTGCGCACTGACCTGGTCGAAAGATAACATTACATTGCCCATATTATGCTTCTCCCAGGTAGGCCCGAATCACATCCGGGTTATTACGAATCTGCTCTGGTGTACCATTAGCCAGCGGGGTACCCTGGTTTACTACATAGATACGATCAGAAATCCCCATTACCAGTTTCATATCATGTTCTATCAGCAATACCGTGGTGTTGTGGTGGTTACGTAACTCCATAATCAACTCATCGAGTTCATGGGTTTCATTGGGGTTGAGACCCGCAGCCGGTTCATCCAGCATCAAAATTTCTGGTTGAGTAACCATGCACCGGGCAATTTCCAGGCGGCGCTGCTGGCCGTAGGCCAGGTTACCCGCAAGACGGTTCGCATGCTCCAGCAAGCCAATGCGTTCAAGCCAGGCGGCAGCGCGGTCCAGTGCCGCACTTTCCGATTTACGGAATGCTGGTGTTTTCAACAATCCGGAAAACAAGCCACTTTTCATGTGCTGGTGTTGTGCGACCAGCAGATTCTCAATGACCGTCATTTCACGGAACAGGCGCACATGCTGAAAAGTACGCACCACACCCAGCCGGGCGATTTCCTGGCCTGGCAGGCCTTCCAGGTGTTTATCCCGTAATAAGATCTGCCCACCCGTTGGGCGATAAAAACCAGTCAGGCAGTTAAATACCGTGGTTTTCCCTGCCCCGTTAGGGCCAATCAAAGAAACAATTTCCTGGGGATGTAATTCCAGGGAAACATCGTTAACCGCCAGCAAGCCGCCAAAACGCATCATCAGGCCGCTGACAGATAATAATGGCTGACTCATGCCTGCTCTCCTTCACTGCGCTTTTTCAATTTAACCTGAGCACGGGTCACAGGTAATAACCCCTGCGGGCGCCAGATCATCATCAGGACCATTAGCGCACCAAGCATTAACATGCTGTATTCATTGAAATCACGCATCAGTTCGCGAGACACAACCAGCAAAATGGCTGCCAGAATAACGGCGAGTTGCGAGCCCATTCCACCCAGCACCACAATCGCCAGTACAAAGGCTGACTCAGCAAAAGTGAAAGATTCCGGGCTGATAAACCCCTGACGGGCAGCGAACAGCGTGCCAGCAAACCCGGCAAAAGCAGCACTAATAGTGAATGCTGTCAGTTTGATACGTGTTGGGCTCAGGCCCAAAGAACGGCAGGCAATTTCATCATCACGCAGCGCTTCCCATGCACGCCCAAGTGGCATACGTAACAGGCGGTTAATAATGAATACCGTCAGTACCACTAACAGTAAAGCGACCAGGTAGAGGAAAATAATGCGATCACTGGGATCATATTTCACATGAAAGAAGTGGCTGAACGTATCCCAGCCGCCTTCGCGTGGCGAGCGGTTGAACTCCAGGCCAAACAGTGTCGGCTTGGGAATCTGGCTTATCCCATTTGGTCCACCAGTGATTGAGGTATTGTTCAGTAACAGGATACGCACAATTTCACCGAACCCCAGGGTGACGATAGCCAGATAATCCCCACGCAGGCGCAGAACCGGGAAGCCTAACAGGAAACCCGACAGTGCGGCGACCAGGCCAGATAACGGCAGGCAAACCCAGAAACCTAAACCGTAGTAGTGGCTCAGCAATGCGAAGGTGTAGGCACCAATAGCATAAAAGCCGCCATAACCCAGAACCAACAGACCAGACAGCCCAACCACCACGTTCAACCCCAGACCGAGAATGATATAAATCATGGTCATGGTGGCAATGTCCACCGTACCGCGAGAAACCAGGAACGGCCAGACAACAGCAATCACCAGAATGGCACCAAGCAACAACTTCTGTTTCGCACTGGAACCGTCAATGGCAGGCATTGTCAGGCGTGGACCGGCAACCTTTTTCATCGCTTGCTGGAACAATGGCCGTAAGATTTGGAACAGGAAGACTACCCCAGTACCAATATAGATCCACTCCCAACGGATATTTGCCGCACTCCCAACAACCAGACGTGTTCCACTCAAATTCAGTTGCACGCCCATAAAGACCGACGCCAGCACAAAGAAAATCGCGGCAGACAAAATGGCAAAGAAAAACGTAACTGGTTTCATACTTTTTCTACCTCCGGGCGGCCAAGGATACCGGTAGGCATAACCAGCAACACCACGATTAACAAGGCAAAAGAAACCACGTCTTTATATTCAGTACTCAGGTAAGCGGACGTCAGCGCTTCGGATATTCCAAGGATAAGTCCGCCAATCATCGCACCTGGAATACTCCCTATTCCACCTAAAACCGCAGCGGTAAAGGCCTTCATCCCGGCCATAAAGCCAATAAATGGGTTAATTACCCCATAGAACTGGCCCAGCAGAACACCGGCAACCGCAGCCATCGCAGCACCAATAACAAAGGTCAGTGCAATTACGCGGTCAGTGTTAATACCCAGCAGGCTCGCCATTTTCAAATCTTCGGCACAGGCACGACAGGCCCGCCCCATGCGGGAATAACGAATGAATAAGGACAAGGCCAGCATCGCAATAAAGGTCACCACCCAAATCACCAGTTGCATGGTGGTAACAGATGCCGAGAAATTCTCGCCGGCACCTATAATCCATTGCCCGTTAATCAGACTGGGCAACGCTACATCACGAGACCCCTGAGTCAGGCTGACGTAGTTTTGCAGGAAGATAGACATCCCGATAGCGGAAATCAGCGCAATCAGTCGCTTGGAGTTACGCACGGGTTTATACGCCACTTTTTCAATGGACCAGCCGTACGCACTGGCAATGACAATGGCACCAACAAAACCGGCACCAATCAACATCCAGCTGGTATCAATACCCATCATCATCAGAGCGGCGATTATCATGAACGAGACATAACTGCCAATCATATACACTTCACCATGGGCAAAGTTGATCATGCCGATAATGCCGTAAACCATTGTGTAGCCAATAGCGATAAGGGCATAAGTGCTGCCCAGTGTCACGCCATTAAACATTTGCTGTAAAAAATAGAGAAACTGCTCAGACATAACATAGCCTTTTTCTGTCCTTGTAGCTGCAATTCAGCTGCAAGGTGGGATTACAGTCAGCCTTACTTCGCCACGGAGGACGAACCATCAGCATGCCAGCGGAAAACACCGAATTCGAATCCCTTCAGATCGCCTTTTTCATCCCAATTCAGCGGCCCAATTACGGTGTCAGCACCGTGTGATTTCAGGTAGTTTGCCAGTTCCAGCGGTTCTTCACTGCCAGCATGAGCCAGTGCGTTCGCCAGCGACTGTACGGCGGCATAGGTAATCCAGACATAGGGGCCAGACGGGTCTTTTTTCTCCGCTTTTAGCGCTGCCACGATCGCCTGGTTTGCCGGCACCTGGTCATAGCGTTTTGGCAGCGTCACCAGCATGCCTTCCGACGCCGCTCCCGCAATGTTGGACAGGGAGGAGTTGCCCACACCTTCCGGGCCCATAAACTGGGTTTTCAGGCCGGCGGCGCGCGCCTGCCGCAGGATCTGCCCCATTTCCGGGTAGTAGCCGCCAAAGTAGACGAAGTCGATATTTTCTTTCTTCAGGCGCGCCACCAGCGTGGAGAAGTCTTTATCGCCAGCGGTAATGCCGTCAAAGAAAACCACATTGGCCCCGGCTTTTTTCAGGCCATCACGCACTGAAGTTGCCAGGCCTTCACCGTATTGTTGTTTATCATGGATAACCGCAATACGTGTTGGTTTCACCTTATCGACAATATACCTGACAGCGGTTGGCGCCTGAGAGGAATCCAGACCGGCAGTACGCATGATAGTCTGGTAGCCACGCGCCGTGAGCTCCGGGTTTGTTGCCCCGGGAGTAATCATCAGAATGCCTTCATCTTCATAAATATCAGATGCAGGCTGGGTGGAAGAAGAGCAGAGGTGACCAATGACATACTTGATGCCTTCGTTAACCACTTTATTCGCCACAGCAACAGCTTGTTTCGGGTCACAGGCATCGTCATATTCCACCGCAACCAGCTTATCGCCGTTAATACCGCCTTTTGCATTAATATCTTTAACCGCCTGGCGGGCACCATTGAATTCCATATCGCCCCATTGCGCCACTGGCCCGGACATCGCGCCAATTACCGCAATTTTTATCTCTTTCGCCAGCGCCGCGTGAGACATCGCCAGCGCAACCATGCCGGCGAGCAGTGTCTTCGCGTTGATTTTCATCCTTTATAATCCCCATTCGTGATGTTGTGTGTGAATATTTTGTTTTGTTATGGTTAAAAACAGACCTGTCATTTTTATAAACGATGCTATTTTTACCTGTCCCTGTAATGAGTTAGGGGTATTTTTTCTTAAAACACCACCAAATACTCTATATTTCAGGTGATTAACCGGAGATTTTATTCTGTATTACGGCCGAGATAAACAAAAAAAACCATATACGACAGCACAAAATACTGATATAAAAAGTTGCAAAATAACGCACATTACAGAGATATAGACTGGATTATTTCTATTGTCACGGTTTAAAAACCGCTCAGTAAGAATTCACCAAATGAATCAACTGAACGCATTCTGCTTTGATGTTGAGAGGTTGCCAGTAAAATAGCGTTACATACTCACTGTTTCGTTCCAGGAAATGCAGCTTATGAAACTCACTATCATTCGTCTTGAGACATTTAGTGAACAGGATAAAATCGATCTTGCAAAAATTTGGCCTGAATATTCCGAAGCCTCACTGAATGTTGATGACAATAACCGTGTCTACGCCGCGCGTTTTAATGAACGCCTGCTCGGTGCAACACGGGTCACGCTCAGCGGAACACAGGGAACCATGGATTCGTTTCGGGTCAGAGATGTCACCCGTCGCCGCGGTGTCGGGAAATATATGCTGGAAGAAGTGCTGAATGCACTGCCGGAAGTTTCCGACTGGTGGGTAACGGATGTTGGTGTGGAAAACTACGAAGCAATGAATGCGTTCATGCAGGCGCAGGGTTTTGCCGAACGTGAAGGCGGCTGGCACATCCCCGAATAAAAATGGGCAGGTGCATAACCTGCCCCTGCCCACAAGGCCCTCACACAGAGGGCGCTTTTACTGACAACCGTTATTTAGCGTCTGTTGCTGTACCGTTGGCATGCCAGGTAAACACGCCGAATTCAAAGCCTTTCAGGTCGCCTTTTTGGTCCCATGACAACGGCCCCATGACCGTATTTGCACCGTGGGCTTTCAGGTAATCAGCCATAGCTTCAGTATCGCCACCACCGGTATTTCCAGCGCGGTAGCCAGAGACTGAACAGCAGCGTAGGTGGTCCATACAAACGCACCACTTGGATCCTGTTTTTTTGGCTTTGATAGCGGCAACAATCGGTTTGTTTGCCGGCAACTGGTCGTAGTTCTTCGGTTTGGTAACCAGTATGCCTTCTGCCGCCTGGCCTGCAATATTGGACAGAGAAACGTTCGCCACGCCTTCCGGGCCCATAAACTGAATTTTCAGCCCGGCAGCTTTAGACTGACGCAGGATTTGGCCCATTTCCGGGTGATAACCACCATAGTAAACAAAATCGATGTCTTCTTTCTTCAGACGGTCAACCAATGTGGAGAAATCTTTCTCACCAGCAGTGATACCATCAAAAACACCACATTGGCCCCGGCTTTTTTCAGGCCATCACGAACTGATGTGGCCAGACCTTCACCGTACTGTTGTTTGTCATGGATCACCGCAATGCGTTTTGGCTTAACGTGGTCCAGAATGTATTTCACCGCAGTTGGCCCCTGGTCAGAATCGAGACCGGTGGTGCGCATAATCAGTTTATAGCCACGAGAAGTGAGGTCCGGCGCAGTCGCGGCTGGGGTAATCATCAGCACGCCTTCATCTTCATAGATATCAGATGCGGGCTGAGTTGAAGAAGAACACAGGTGGCCAATAACATATTTAATGCCATCGTTAACCACTTTGTTCGCCACGGCTACCGCTTGTTTCGGGTCACAGGCATCGTCGTATTCCACGGCAACCAGCTTGTCGCCTTTAATCCCGCCTTTTGCGTTAATATCTGCAATAGCCTGGCGCGCACCGGTAAACTCCTGGTCACCATACTGCGCTACCGGCCCGGACATGGCACCCACAACAGCGACTTTAATATCCTTAGCCACTGCCACGCCGCTCATCGCCAGAGCAATACACCCTGCCAGTAACGCTTTACCCTTCATATTCATCCTGAGTTTCCCCATTCTTGTTGTGATTGCAGTTTGTTGTATTTGGCACTTTTTTGTAACGGCCAGCTTAAGTGCGCCTGTCACACCATTTGTTTTATTGTCGGTAAGGCTGCCCGTGCCCATGCAGCATACTCTGCCTGAACATACCTTATTTTGGTGGATTTGGAATAACATTTTTCAACAGACTGCAACACTTTTGTGATGCAAAAAGCCCACTTGCCAGCACTACACAGCAAGTGGGAGAGTGGAAAATCACCAACCTGCGGGTAAATAACCTAATGCCGAAACGATAGCGTAGAGAGCGCTTAGTATGTACATCAGAACAATTACACCTTTGAGTACCGGGTGTGTAATCACATCAGCACACTGCCAGGCCGGGGTAATATCCCCTTTCTCCCGGGCACCTTTGAGGATAAGAATCGGCATAATCGACAAAATAACGCCACTGAATACCCCGGCAAAATAAAGTGCATTAACAAAAGACACCATACCGCTGTACGCCAGAATAAACGGCGGAACCACCACCAGCAGCATTACGCCAAACCGACGGAGTGACTGGGTATCACTGCCAAGTGAAAATTTGTCGAAGATATTAGTCAGAAAGCTACCACCCAACCCCCAATACGAAGTGAGCATGGCGCATAACGCAAAGATATTGGCAGAGAAGAAAGCCCATTCCCCCAATGCCTTACCCCAGGAAATGGTGGCAACATCGCTGACAGCATCCAGACCATTTAGTGAAATAACTGAAAGTGGCAAACATCGTCGTGTCGTGGAATGTCAGCCCCATTCCCACCATAATGGCTTTGGGCAACTGAGCGGGTTTATCGCTGAACCCACGGGCCATTTCCGGCACGATATATTGCGCAGAAAAGCAGAATGCGATCACGTTAAATACCGGCACCATATAGCGCCAGTCACCTTCCAACAGAAAACGCATTTGAGTGGTGTCTTTCAGGAACGTAGCCGCCACCAGCACCGTTATCATCACAACCATACCGACACTGATAAACTTTTCACCACGACCTATCGCCTTCAGCCCCAGCCAGAGCACACCCGCAGCAGGCAAGAAGAAACACAAACTGCCCACCGCTGGTGATACCCCTAACAGGGAATGCAAGAGTTTACCACTGCCGGTCATATAGGCAGTTAATGCCCCGACACTGTTGACACACACAGAGAGGAACATCAACCAGGAACCCACGCCACCGACATAGCGTTTTGCCAGGCCGCTTAGCTGGAGATGGGCACGAGTACGTAACGTAGATTCAGCAACATATAGCATAGTAATCGTGGTTAACACGCCCACAATAACCAGCCAGAACAAGAGAGAAAGGAACCCAGCTTTGCTGGATGCATAAGCGATGGACAGGACGCCTGCGCCGATGTTGGTCCCAACAATCATGGCGACGCCTTCGAGGAAACTTAAGGGTTTGGAGGGTGCAGAAACCCGCTCTCGAGCCGACCAGGCCCGGGAGAAAGAAGTATTCTCAGACATAGTTCTTCCTTAAATAACCGGTGGCATCCCCCACCGGTCCAGGTTGTTTTAATGGTGATTAACAGCTCACATCGATACACAGGTACTTAAGCTCCAGATATTCCTCAATTCCGTAGCGCGATCCTTCGCGTCCGAGCCCAGATTGTTTGACGCCGCCAAAAGGTGCGACTTCATTTGAGATAAGACCGGTATTCACGCCGACCATGCCGTATTCCAGCGCTTCAGAAACACGCCACTGGCGCGAGGCATCGCGGGTAAAAAAGTAGGCTGCAAGGCCAAAAATAGTGTCGTTCGCCATCTGCACCACTTCCGCTTCAGTGGTAAACCGAATACAGGCGCGACAGGGCCGAATGTTTCTTCAGTGGCAAACCGCATGGTTTTGTTCACATCGCGCACCACCGTCGGCTCAAAAAAGGTTCCGCCAAGTACATGGGGTTTCCCGCCAGTCACCACCTGTGCGCCTTTACTCACGGCATCGGCAATGTGTTGTTGCACCTTGTCGATAGCCTGACTATCAATCAGCGGCCCCTGAGTGGTGCCCGGTTTGGTGCCTTCGCCCACAGTCAGCTTTTCAACTTGCTGCACCAGCTTGTCCATAACCTGGTCATAGACCCCGTCCTGCACATAAACACGGTTGGCGCATACACAGGTTTGCCCGCTGTTACGGAATTTAGACGCCATAATGCCAGCCACGGCGTTATCAATATCCGCATCGTCAAATACGATGATGGGTGCATTACCTCCCAGCTCCAGCGACAATTTCTTAATGGTCGGCGCGCATTGAGCCATCAGAATACGGCCCACTTCCGTGGAACCCGTGAAGCTCAGCTTGCGTACTACTGGGCTGTCGCACAGCACTTTGCCAACCTGGGCTGCATCGCCCGTGACGATTTGCAACACGCCATCCGGAATACCAGCATCCTGCGCCAGTTTACCCAGAGCCAGTGCAGTAAGTGGTGTCTGCTCTGCGGGTTTGACAATCATGCTGCAACCTGCGGGCCAGCGCGGGTGCCGCCTTGCGAGTGATCATGGCGGCCGGGAAGTTCCATGGTGTAATCGCCGCGCACACACCAACGGGTTGCTTAATAACCACCAGGCGCTGGGTGGCCTGAGGAGCCTGCAATACACTGCCATCTACCCGTTTTGCTTCTTCAGCAAACCAGGTGATGAACGATGCCGCATAGGCCACTTCACCACGAGATTCCGCCAGCGGCTTGCCTTGCTCTGCTGTCATTAACTGCGCCAGGTCTTCCTGAGCCTCAAGAATAGCGGTGGCCCAGGCCTGCATATAACCGGCACGTTGTTTGGCAGTCAGCGCTTTCCACTCCGCCTGTGCCTGTTGAGAAGCAGTAATGGCCCGCTCCGTTTCAGTCGCACTCAGTTGGGGAACATGTGCTATCACTTCGCCCGTTGCCGGGTTCGTGACAGCCTCTGTTTTCCCATCCTGCGCGTTGCACCACTGACCATTGACCAGTGCCTGCTGGCAAAGTAAGCCAGGATTATTCAGTTTCATTGTGCCGCGGCCTCCTGTTGCAGAGCGCGGCTCAGAATATCCAGCGCTTTACTGAATTGTGTTTGAGGAATTGTTAACGGGTAGAGGAAACGAATCACGTTGCCGTACACACCACAGCTCAACAACAGCAAGCCTTCTTTCATTGCACGCTGCATTACACCCCGAGTGAAATCAGCAGACGGTTTACCGGTTTGGGGATCCAGGAATTCCACGGCAACCATGGAGCCCTGTGCACGGATTTCAGCAATGTGCGGGCAGGTTTCGCGGGCTTTAGTCAGTACTTCTACCAGGTGCTGGCCAAGTTGACTGGCACGCTGGCACAATTGTTCTTCATCTATCACATCCAGCACAGCGTGAGCGGCGGCAACAGACAGCGGGTTACCGGCATAAGTGCCACCAAGCCCACCCGGTCCTGGCGCATCCATCACTTCCGCGCGCCCGGCGACCCCGGACAGCGGGAATCCACCAGCCAGGCTTTTTGCCATAGTCATCAGATCTGGTTTAACACTGTGATGTTCCATGGAGAACAACTTGCCAGTGCGGGCAAAACCAGACTGCACTTCATCGGCAATCAGCAAAATGCCATGCTCATCACACAGTGTGCGTAACGCCTGCATAAATTCAGCAGGGGCAGGGATAAAACCGCCTTCGCCCTGGACCGGTTCCAGAAGAATGGCTGCCACCTGGGTTGGCTCGATGTCGGATTTAAACAGGCGCTCAATGCTGTCCATCGCATCCTGCACACTCACACCGTGCAGTGCATTTGGATATTGCGCATGGAATACAGAACCGGGGAACGGGCCAAAACCAATTTTGTAGGGGGCCACTTTGCCGGTCAGCGCCATCGTCATGAAAGTACGCCCATGGAACCCACCACAAAAGGTAATAATGCCCGGGCGGCGTGTGTAAGCGCGGGCAATTTTTACGGCATTTTCTACCGCTTCTGCCCCGGTAGAGAAGAAAGTGGTTTTTGCTGGTTTCTCTACAGGTACCCGCTCGTTAATACGTTCGGCCAGGGAAACATAGCTTTCATAAGGCACCACCTGGTAGGCCGTATGGGTAAATGACTGGAGCTGGCGTTCTACTGCGGCAATCACTTTTGGATGACGGTGGCCGGTATTCAGCACCGCGATACCGGCGGAGAAATCAATATATTCATTACCTTCAACATCCCACAGTGTGGCGTTTTCGGCTTTTTCGGCATAAAAACCACACATAACACCTACGCCACGCGGTGTGGCATCCTGACGACGTTTATCTAATTGCTGATTTTTCACCCTGAATTCTCCTGTCACTGAGGCTGGTAGCCTTTCACGTATGTGCAACAAAACTTATACAGTGACGTTTATTTACACAGGGTATGGCCCTATAATCTAGTACCAGTTAAGAAAAATTGAGGGATCCAATTGCGCTCGTTGATTGGTGATTTACTGCAAATACGTTTGGCAGAACAGCCAGAAGATAAGCTGCATAAGCAGCTCTACAACGCGATACGCCTGACTATTCTTGATGGTAGTCTGGTACCAATGAGCCGTTTGCCCCCATCCAGGGATTTGGCACAGCAACTTGGCTTTTCTCGCAACACTATTTTAACAGTTTATGAACAATTACTTGCCGAGGGATATATCGTTTCCCGCCA
Organism: Lampris megalopsis; assembly: GCA_022114975.2. Taxonomy (NCBI): domain Eukaryota; kingdom Metazoa; phylum Chordata; class Actinopteri; order Lampriformes; family Lampridae; genus Lampris; species Lampris megalopsis. Next base: position 4,804 of record JAJHIY020000059.1, on the reverse strand, counting down.
GGGAAGTGGTACTTTTATCGCACAAACCCTGCCAGACACTTTTTTTTCCTCTCCAGAAATACTTAACTCAGAAGAAGACTCTGATCTGTCTCAGGCCTTCTCATTGCGTGGTCAGACCTTACTGAACCACAGTAGTGCAAGCCCACAGCAGTGGGGAGCGTTTATTCCTGGGGTACCGGATGTAACCGCATTTCCCCATGCACTATTCAGTAAAATCCAGGCCAGGATCAGCCGCCGCCCTGGTGCCCAACAACTGACTTACAGTTGCCAGGGAGGCAGCCCCGACCTGCAACTCGCCCTGGCGGATTATTTACGTGTCGCACGCTCAGTGCACTGCTCCCCAGACCAGATCCTGATTACTGAAGGAATACATCAGGCGTTTGATTTAATCAGCCGCATGCTGTGCAATCCCGGCGACAATGCCTGGATTGAAGAGCCCGCTTACTGGGGAATTCGCAATATTTTGCGGATGAATGATGTCCGGATTACGCCTGTCAGTGTTGACCAGTACGGCATGAACCCACCAGACCCACCACTCACAGGCAGGCCACCACGCCTGATTTTCGTAACGCCATCCCACCAATATCCGTTGGGGTCAGTCATGAGCCTGGAACGCCGCCAGCGCTTACTGGCTCTGGCGCGCTACAGTGGCAGCTGGATTGTGGAAGATGATTACGACAGTGAGTTTCGCTTTTCGGGGCAGCCTATTCCCGCCCTTCAGGGTCTGGTTCGTGACCCGCCCGTTATTTACATTGGAACATTCAGTAAAACCCTCTACCCGGCCTTGCGGCTTGGCTATGTGGTGCTTCCCAAAGCCATTGCCTGTGCATTAAAAACCGCACACGGGGAATTGTACCGCGGGGGGCATTTGCTGGCACAAAATGCGCTGGCGCAGTTTATTACCCAGGGGCACTACACAGCTCATATTCGCCGGATGCGCTTACTGTACGCACGCAGGCGGGCTTTTCTGGCAGGGCTGATTACTCGCTATTTAGGTGAACCGGCACTGGGGGATTTCAACAATAATGCCGGGTTGCACCTGATTTTAAACCTGCCTTTAACGGCCGATGACGTGGCGATTGCCCAGGCCGCCAGCGCGCAGGGGATTCTGGTGCGGCCGCTATCCCGTTATTACTTCGGAACACGGGTACATAAGGGGCTGTTGATGGGGTTTGCCTGTGTGCCCGAAGAGGAAATGGAACGCGCATTTCTGAAGTTACTGCCCTGCATACACCGGGCTTGTCCGGAACTGGAATTACCCACCAGGGGCTGAATGACCGGCATAAAAAAACCCCGTCTGCCGGGTAGCAAACGGGGTGATTGTGTTCGGTGCCAATCAGGCTTCGATAGCTGCTCGCAGTTTTTTCATGGCGTTCTTTTCAAGCTGGCGAACACGCTCAGCAGAGACACCATACTGATCTGCCAGTTCCTGCAATGTGCTCTTGTTGTCTTCATCCAGCCAACGAGCCCGAATAATTTGCTGGCTACGCTCATCCAGGCCTTCCAGCGCCAGAGTGAGTTTATCGGCGGCATGTGATTCCCAATTATCATCTTCAATGCCATCGGCAAAGTTTGAAGATTTATCCTGCAGATAGAGGACCGGAGCCATTGGCTGGCTGTCATGGGAATCATCATCGCCTGGCATATCGAAGGTCATGTCCTGGGCGGCCATGCGTGATTCCATTTCACGCACGTCTTTACTGCTGACGCCCAGCTCGCGCGCCACCATTTCCACCTCATCCTGGTTAAACCAGCCTAAACGCTGCTTGGCTTTACGCAGATTAAAGAACAGCTTGCGCTGTGCTTTGGTGGTTGCGACTTTCACGATGCGCCAGTTACGCAGCACGTACTCGTGAATTTCGGCTTTAATCCAGTGCACGGCAAAGGAAACCAGGCGCACACCCACTTCCGGGTTAAAACGGCGCACGGCTTTCATCAGGCCAATGTTGCCTTCCTGAATCAGGTCTGCTTGCGGCAGTCCGTAACCGGAATAGTTACGAGCAACATGAACAACAAAGCGCAGGTGAGACAGGATCAGCGTTTTAGCTGCTTCCAGATCGCCCTGGTAATGCAGCCGTTCAGCCAGCTCCCGTTCTTCATCTGCCGATAACATCGGCCAGGTATTGGCCGCCCGGATATACGATTCCAGATTGCCTACCGGGGCTAAAGCTAAAGTTTGCATTTCTTTGGTCATTCAAATCCTCACATCACCTGTCGCCTGGTATTGAGCATACCCCTGTCAGGCAGTCATGCTTTTACCAAAGCGTGTTGAATAACGAGACTATCATTCACACCTTAGCTATGACAATAAAGTTATCCACAAGTTCACATATGATTTGTGAATATTTTACACACAAAGTGTGACACAGGTATGAACATCCGGAAAAGTGACGCCGGGTTATTCATTACGTCTCTCTCCCGGCTGCGATTTCTCGCAGGCAATGGGAGAGTATACCAGAATTTTTTTAATCGGGCGTAAAGTGGCGTAAATGCTGAACTGTTGCCAGCCATGCCGCTGCCCACCCGATCATTGCCGCCACCAACAATAACAACAGGGCTTCATCAAAGGAAAACCCGCTGATACTGAATGTCGTGCCAAATACTTTCGCCACATCTCCGGCCGCAGACGCAAGACGCAACACTAATACCTCAGACAGTATCAGCGATAAAAATGCGCCACTGAAGCCCAGCAAGGCACCACCATACAAAAATGGTCGCAGAATAAAACCATCAGTTGCACCAATCAATTTTTGTACATTGATAGTATCTCTCCGGGCAAAGATACTGAGGCGCACACTGTTACCAATCACCAGGAAGACTGCCGCAACCATCAGAATACCAATCATGGCCGAAACATTGCCTACCAACTGGGTAATAGCGACCAGGCGTGTAAACCACCCGTCATCCATACGCACTTCATCTATACCATGGATACGGGAAATACGGTCTTTAAGCGTAGTCAGAGATTGCGTATTCTGAAAATCAATTTTGGGCACCACAACAGCCACTGCTGGCAGTGGGTTTTCTTCCAGCATATCCAGCGCGCCACCAAAACCAGACCAGTTACGGAACTCACCCAGCGCTTCATCGCGCGTCAGATAGTTGACTTTATCGACGCCAGGCTCTGCCTGGATTTGCCCCACCACTTGCTGTGCCGCGTTATCGTCGAGTGTTTTCTCGAAATACACAGTAATTTGTGGCGAAGGGTAATACTGGCTTGCTGCTTCACTGACATTTTTGTAAATGATATAGCATACACTGGGTAACGTCAGTGAAATGGCAATCACCATTACCGTCAGAAATGTGGCAAAAGGTTTACTGCGCAGGTCAGCCAGTGCCCCCTGCCAGGCGTAACGCACTTGTTCATTAAATACATTACGGTTACCCGGCTTCCCTCGTTTATTGCCCCCTTTATGGCGGGCTTTCACATTACGGGAAGCCGGTGTTGCGCTTTTGGCCGCCCGGTCCTTAAAGTCCTGCAATTTATTGCCGAAGCGACGTATACGCTTCAGCGCATCATGCTTATTCACCCGCAACGCCTCCATGCAAATGCCCGTCACTAAGTGTCAGCACCCGGTAAGGGCGGCTGTCAATCAACGCCGTATCATGGGTTGCCATCAATACCGTCACCCCAACGCGGTTAAATTCTTCGAACAGACGCAGAATGCCTTCCGACAATGCATTATCCAGGTTACCGGTGGGTTCGTCCGCCAGCAAAACGGCAGGCTTATTCACCACCGCCCGGGCAATACCGACGCGCTGCTGTTCACCACCAGATAACTGGATAGGGAAATTTTTCGCTTTGTCCAGCAGACCGACTTTATCCAGCGCTGCACTAACCCGCCTGCGGATATCTTCCACCCCGGCTCCAGCGATAATCAGCGGGATAGCGACGTTGTCAAACACAGTGCGGTCCATGAGCAGGTGGTGATCCTGGAAGATCATGCCAATCTGGCGGCGCAGAAACGGGATTTCCCGATTTTTCAGCCTGCTGATCTCATGCCCGCTAAACCAGATCTTTCCCGCACTCGGGCGTTCAATGCCACAAATGAGCTTGAGCAATGTACTCTTCCCGGCGCCAGAGTGCCCGGTCAGAAATGCCATCTCGCCTGGTTGCATATGGAGCGATACGCCCTGCAACGCCTGTCTTCCTCCGAGATAAGCTTTGCTGACATGTTCAAAGCGAATCATCTTTAATCCTCTCGGGCAAATAATGCCTCAATAAAATCGTCCGCTTTAAACGGACGCAGGTCTTCAATACGTTCACCCACCCCAATATAGCGGATTGGAATGCTGTACTGGTCAGCAACCGAGAAGATAACTCCCCCTTTCGCAGTACCATCAAGCTTCGTGAGCGTGATGCCACTCAGACCTACTGCTTCATGGAACAGCTTCGTCTGGCTGACTGCATTTTGCCCGGTACTGGCATCAATTGTCAGCATCACTTCATGGGGTGCACTTTCATCGAGCTTTTTCATCACCCGGACAATCTTTTTCAGCTCTTCCATCAGATGCGCTTTATTCTGTAAACGCCCGGCCGTATCGGCGATCAGCACGTCAACATGGCGCGCTTTCGCCGCCTGAATGGCATCAAAAATCACCGAAGCGGAATCGGCACCGGTGTGCTGCGCCACCACCGGAATATGGTTGCGCCGCCCCCAAACCTGCAGCTGCTCAACGGCGGCGGCGCGGAAAGTGTCGCCGGCAGCCAGCATTACCGATTTGCCCTCGGCCTGGAACTGGCGCGCCAGCTTGCCGATGGTGGTGGTCTTGCCTACGCCATTCACAACATCGTCGTGTCGTG
>JAJHIY020000060.1:30000-62099 GCA_022114975.2 Lampris megalopsis | reverse complement strand
CACGACACGACGATGTTTTGGATGTTTAAGAGTGTGACTAGACAAAACAAACACCCTTCTCCTCTCCTCTGTCTCCTTCTCCCTCGCTCCCATCATTCTCTCTCTCTCTCTCTCCCCCCTGCTGTTTCCATGTCTCCCTCTCAACCTCTATATTGCTTGGCATTATCGCCCTCGTCCTCCAATAATTTTGTTTTTCTGCCATTCTCTCATTCATTTCCCTTCTCACTCCTGCTTTTTCCTCATTCACCATACTTTCCCTCGCTCTAGCTAGTTTTTGCCTCCCTCTCTCTCTCTTTCTCACTGCCTGGTTTGCACGCTAACACGGCTCAGTGCCTCCCTGGACGCACACCATTCTCCATGCTCATTGTTCCCCCTGACAGCTTTTGTGTTGGGGAGAAAAAGCGACCCCACCCCCACCAGCATCACCCCCCCCACACCTCGATCCCTGCCTGTGTCTGCCCCCCTCTCCACCATGAGCCATTTTACACACACACACACACACACACAGACACACACACACACACATTCCACAAGCGTAAAGGTCAAAGGGTGCAGCTGCCTCAATAAAGAGATGGGGAGAAAGGGGGCTGGGGGGTGGAGAAGAGAGGGTGGGTGGGTGACTCATTCACTTTTCCTCCATTTTCTGCCGTAGACAGAGAGACAGACAGAGAGACAGAGAGACAGGCAGAGACAGAGAGACAGACAGAGAGAGAGACAGGCAGAGACAGAGAGACAGACAGAGAGACAGGCAGAGAGACAGGCAGAGACAGAGAGACAGACAGAGACAGAGAGACAGGCAGAGACAGAGAGACAGACAGAGAGACAGGCAGAGAGACAGGCAGAGACAGAGAGACAGACAGACAGAGAGACAGACAGAGACAGAGAGACAGGCCGAGAGGTTTTGTCTTGGCTCCTTCTCTGGCGTGTTGTGAGGCTTGTGGAGGAGCGGTGGTTGGACCTGTCCCACTCTGTCTGCTCCCTTCGGAGGCTGCTAATGTCAACACTCATGCTCGGTTGCAGCCATTCAGCGGCGAGATCCTTGGCCACGTCTCCTTTTGTATTTACGAGGGCACGTACCACACACTGGCGGGCTCAAATGAGACGTGGGCTGATCAGGCCTCAGACCGACACACCTACAGTCCCACCGCCACGGGCCGTCCATCAGACGACGCACACCGCCCCCAAGACGGCCTCCGCCTGCAAGACGGCGTCCGCCTGCAGCGTCTGTCAGACAGCTCCTCCGCCTGCGAGCATCGCTGTGTAAAGCCTTTACATACAGTGATGTCGGAAAAACATTCCCGCAAATTCATTTTTATTTTGGGATCCCCCCCCCCCTTTTCTCCCCAGTTGTACCCGGCCGAGTACCCCACCCGTCCCGGTCGCTGCTCCGCCCCTTCTGCCGATCCGGGGAGGGATGCAGACTACCCCATGCCTCTTCCCATACAAGTGGAGTCGCCAGCCGCTTCTTTTCACCTGACAGTGAGGAGTTTCACCGGGGGGACGTAGCGCGTGGGAGGATCACGCTATTCCCCCCAGGTCAGGTCCCCCTCCCCCCCAGAACAGGCGCCCCGACTGACCAGAGGAGGCGCTAGTGCAGCGACCAGGACACATACCCACATCCGGCTTCCCACCCGCAGACACGGCCAATTGTGTCTGTAGGGACGCCCGACCAAGCCGGAGGTAACACGGGGATTCGAACCGGCGATCCCCGTGTGTAATGGAATAGACCGCTACGCCACCCGGACGCCCCTCCACAAAAATGAACGCTTCTCTCTGTTGAGTGCTGGCGTTAAAGTTAGCATAACGCTTTCGTGTTAATAAAGTTAAAATAACGCTCACCCGGGGCGTCCCGGGGGGCGTGGCGGCCTACTCCGTTGCCTACCAACACGGGGATCGCCGGTTCGAATCCCCGTGTTCCCTCCGGCTCGGTCGGGCGCCCCTACAGACACAATTGGCCGTGTCTGCGGGTCGGGAAGCCGGATGTGGGTATGTGTCCTGGTCGCTGCACTAGCGCCTCCTCTGGTCGGTCAAGGCGCCTGTTCGGAGGGGGAACTCGGGGGGGGGGGGAATAGCGTGATCCTCCCCCACGCGCTCCACCTCTCGGAAGAGTGGGGTAATTGTCCAGATACGATTGGGGAGAAAAGGGGGGGGATCCCCCCCCCCCAAAAAATGGCGTCCATCTAAATTGTTTTGCTGCAGAACGCAGTCCGTTTAAAGGCTGGCGAGTATCTTCATTTTTGAAATACGTAACAGTGAGTCTCAAATGATCATTTAATTTTTGGGGTTTTTTTTGGGGGGGGGTGTTGTTTTCAGAACGCATGCAGCACGTGACCGTTTTCGCTATAGGTTCAGTCCTCCATATCAAAGGACAGCGGAGGGTCCCACGGGGCAGCGCGCGCCGGGTAAGCTGCCTGGCGAGACCGGCGTTTGGTTTCGACATCATTCAACCCGACCCGGCTTTGCTTTGAACAGGGCTCTCGCTTTGAACTGCACGCGTGCATCATTTATGGGAAGGACCTAGGTTAAAATGGGATTGTGGAAACGTGCGTAGGTAGAAATCCAACCCCCCTCCCTCCCCAACCCCCCCCCCTCCGTAATTAGCTCTAAACCTTGAACTTGACATGAAAAAGTTCCCGGCTCTTGTTAGGAATCACCTTCGTGTTCCTCGTCCCCGGGTCCGTTGATGTGAAGAAACAGCCACCACGTCTTAGGAGATTACAATGATTTTATTGAGTACAGATCTGGAGACACACTCTGCCAATCCGTCGTATGTGTCTGTCTTTCTTTGTGTGTGAGCTTCTTTATATGCTAAACCTCCCTTGTTCATTCATCACACATGACCTTGATTTTCCTGTCCACTATGTTTGGTCAATGCTCCCTTTCATGGTTGAGCTTTTGGGAGTGCTCATCCTGTCTGGACCTGCAACTCTTATCGGGGGCCCTCCTTGCACCAGACACGGTATCTCTCCCAAGGCCTCAGAGGACGGCAACCCCCCACATTCCGTGCGAGGCATGTAATATATTTTCATCGACATGAATGTGTCTTCCTTCACCCTCTGTTCTGGTTACACACATTGGTTACATACAGAGTAATACAAATAATACCTTGGTTACATACATAGTGATACAAATACACTCGGGTTATATGTAATATCAATCAACAATTCCCCCTTTTGATCTCCTCTAAGGAGATCACTAAAAGGCTTCTAACTCCGGATCTACAGGGTTCAGGGCTAACAGGGGCATCATAGGGGGCGGTAGTTCCCCGTCTTTACGCTCAATAGCCGTGATGATGAGCCGGTTTACCAGGGAACGCAGGCAGGGTATGAAACAACAACCGCAAGTAACTAGTATAGCCAGGAATATGCCGAGGGAAAGGAGGAGGGACATTACAATACCCTTCCACTTGCCAAATAGGGAAGCGAGCCATCTTTCAAACGGGTTGGTAATCCCAGAGTGCTCATGCATGGTCTGTGATAATGCCCTCAGACCCTCGAGGGCTCGTGTAACAGATCCATCTGGGGCGGTGTTATTTGGAATGAAAGTACAACACTGGTCCCCAAACATAGAGCAGACACCCCCTTTTTCGGCTAGGAGCATATCCAGGGCCATCCTATTCTGTATGGTCATAAGGGAGGTAGCCGCCAACTGGTCAGACAAGCCTGCTACGGCATCCCTGGTCAGGTTAGCCAGTCTCAGGATATTGTAGTGGATATAGTTAATGCGATCCACATTTTTGTGGGGGAGCACCGGGAAGAGTGCACTGATTAGGGGCATGTTTTCAAAACCGGCGGCCACCTGGTCAACCAGTTTGTACTCATCCGGAACCCCCCGGGGCACCCCGATAGCGTCGATATACGTGGTGCCGCCTTTGGACAAGTCGAAATCTTGGGGAGACGTGTCCCTGCGCGGCCGATGGCCGGACTCCTGGGAACGGTGTAAACCGATCAGGGTGACCGGGAGGGACAGACGGACCAAAGCGCATTGCCCAATCCACTCGGATGGCAACCTAGCGTGGAGGGTAACACCCCCGCAGTACCAGAATAGGTCGGCCCGCTGACGTGTGAGACGGGTTACATTACCCCAGCCTGTCATATTGACCGTGCGGCAGCACCAGTCTGAGGGAATAGTGCCTACGTCGGTACCTGTGTCGTTATTATTCAGGAAGCAAGTAAAATTACTTTTAACCGGGACAAAAACGGACGGGACCAAATCCTCTTTTCCCTTCTTACCGACCACCGGGTAGATCAGGGAGAGGCCAGAGCAGTTAACGGGCGCTGGGTTCATCATTATGGCCATCAGGCAGTGAAACCCACCGGCGTCGTCCACATAAGTTGGTGCAGGGACGGTAATAAGAACGGGTCGGGCCGAAGAGCAGGCTACACACCCCTCCATACCACGTTCTGCAGCGGTGGCGGAGAGCCACTCCAGCCACATATTCCGTCCCGCATACCCGGTGGCATAATACACTATGTCAGTTGGGTTAATACGATGAGGGTCGACCCGTTTTACCACGGGATCCTCGTGCCTTTGATCCACCCAGGTGACTCGAAAGAAACTCTGGGGATCCCTACCCGCGACATCGAGCCCGATGGTATACAGGGTGTCGTTCACACCTTTAAATGGGCACAGCTTCACCAACCCCTTGCCTCTCCGGTGCTTGTCAACATCTGTAAACGCATGTCCGGCCAAACCGAACTCAATACCTTTCTGCTGATCTACCGTGTCCTCTATGGATATCATGAGGGTCTTACCGTCCCCTCCTAACTGCACTTTTATGTATTTCTCGTAATCCTTCTTACGGGAGGTGCCGATATCCCCGGTGTATGCATCCACATAAGACCACTTATAACAACTCGCCCAAAATACCTTGCGACATATATAAACGGGTTGTCGTTTCCAGTAATCGTCCTGCCCCTTCGGACAGGGGAATAGGTCACACAGCCTTACCCGATTATGTGGCTTTGGTCCCTACAGGATGGGTCCAATTGACCCATGAGCTATGCCACCACTTACCAAAATAACAGCGGAACTCTTCCCCCCTTTTTACCTCGTCCCTCTTTGCCCGGCTCTGGGTTAAATCAAAAACCCAGACGCACCCAGTCAGCCACATCACCACGGCCAGAGCCCCAACCGCTAATCTAATTTCTACATGATGGTGAGTTATTTTGCCCGTCATGGCGCCGGCTGCTGGTTCGCCGATCTGCTGGACCGTTCCTCCCGAATCGGCTTCTTCTAGCCGGGTATGTGTTCGTCCGGCCGGGCTCCTCTATGACCTAGGGGAGAGGTTACCAGCACTTTCACCCTGTTCCAAGCTAACAGTGTCGGCTTTGGGGAGGATCGGTGAACCTTCGAGTCCATCCGAAGAGGTGGACGCTTCTTGTAGATCGTCCTATATGTCTTGCAGGTGTAGCGCGTGTCCTAATCAGGTTTATGTGCATGGCGTTCCTGCTCCAAGGCCGTCCTAATGAGGTGGGTGCACATAGTGTTTCTACTCCAAGGCCGTCTCTATCAGGCCGGCGTACAATGTTCCTACTCTCAGGCCCAGCTCCTTTAGTCCCCCTGTTGAGGTGATTTATCACCTCACATAATATTTTAAGTGTGGTGCGTGGGTATCTATATCAGTATTCGGTCATTGGTTCCACCCCAGGGTGGGATGTCCCCCAGGCATCCTTGCAAGGCACCACTGTGGCTTCCTCAATGACCTGCAAGGCCTATGTGTAGCATGTGGGTACATAGGTGCGAAATACAAGCAGCAAGCATTTCTTCATTGCACACAGCAGAGTTGTATATAAGTAAACAAAGTGTAGTTAACTGAGGGAGGATTGGCCGTTTCTACAAGCATAGAGACATAAACGCAGAATGCATGCTTTACGGATCCTCTTTCAGACAGGGCTGTCCAGTGGGCTGTTTGGGTCATCCGAATCCAACTCGCTGAGGTCCGGTCCCTCTAGGCCCCCTTCGTCTCGTGGGGGATGGTCCATACCGAACATCCCAGAATGGTAACTGTTGAGAGAGTGGTTATCCTCCCTAAAAGTCCCTATCTCACCTTTTAACAGGCTCTCTCCGTCTGGGTTGAGAGGCCTGAGCAATTCTACTTCTGTCATGTGGTAGGGCAGGGGGAGGGATGTCATACTAGATTTCATGTGTTCGTCCATGCATTGAATGCATAAGGCCTTGTACATAGGTATACAGAAACAAACTCCAATAATCAACACTAATATTATGACCAATATGGGTCCGGCCAGAGAGGACAGCCAATTTTCCCATTTGCCGAACCATTTTGACATCCAGTTTCCAAATGGGTCATTTACTCCTGAATGTTCTTGGAGCTCGTCTGAGAGCATCTTTAGACCTGTCAATGCCCTGGTAAGTGTGCCATCAGGCACCGTGTTTGGTCGAATTGGAAAGTGTAGCTTTTCCCTGTAGTATAATTTAGTTCTATTCCCCCGTAAATTGATAAACATTTATCCCTTAGAGCTGTGTTGACTGCTCTTTTAGTTATGTGGTGGTGTAATTGGGTCAGATTGGTATCGTTAGCGATATTAGCTAGTGGGGTTCCAGTTCTCTCAATATGAATTGACTCTAGGTTAGATCATTCTCGTGAGGCCTGAGCCATTTTCCACCACAACAGTGGTCCTGCTATCATCAGTGAGAGACACCATAGGGTGATCAGTCCTTGGAGTCTGTCACATCCGAGTAGCCAAAATGGATTTCCTGTCTCATGTCTAGGTCTCGTTGGGATTGTCGTAGTCACTGTCAAGGTCCTTCAGGTTTTTTCTAATGTCAGTCAGTGTCCGCTCGGTCGGAGCGTCTGTTTTGCAGCACTGAGTCTTGTGCCACCAGTTGCTTAGTCTGTCTGTTTGCAGCCAGACTTTCAGGGAGTAGTCTGTAGCTCGGGCCACTTGGAATGGTCCGAGCCAACGTGGTTCACTCCAATTTCGTTGGTGTTGTTTCCTCAACACCCATTCCCCTATTTCCACCGGTGGTGGGACGACGTCGTCTGGATCATGCAGAAGCGCTTCCTGTACCTGTGAGGACAAACACTCCACCGCTATGTTAAGCATTGTTACATAATCACCAATCTCTTTTCTTTGTCCTATAAGAGTGTGTCCGTCTGTGGTAGGGCAAGTGGTGAATGGACATGGCACTTTTCTACCCGTTAGCACCTCATGAGGGGTTAACCCATGTGCTGCATTTGGTTGGGATCTCATGTTGAACAGTACCAGTGGTATGGCGTCTAGCCATTTCAGGTTTAGTTCGCTACATATTTTCCCCCAATTGTTCCTTGATTGTCCTATTTGCTCTTTCCACCAGTCCCTGGGAGGCAGGGTGATAGACTGAGCCGGATTTGTGTTTGATCCCAAACATTTCCTCAACCTTCTGAAGGTCCTCACTTGTGAAGTGGTTACCATTATCTGATCTGATGGTTCTTGGCAACCCATATCTGGGTATGAGTTCTTTAACCAGCCATTTAATCACTTCCTGTGCTGTTTTCCTTCTGAATCACTTGTATTATCCTCACTCTTACCGTCTACATTTTGTACAACTTTCTTTTTCCCAGTCTTAGCTTTAGTTGCTGTTCCTTGCTTTATCTTGTTTCCCTCAGCCATCTTTTTCCACTCGTCGTCCCCTCTATTCCTACTGTCTGGTTTTTGCATTACGTTCTTGTTCATGTGTTTGCTTATCAGCGCGAGTTTCTGCTCCAGGTCTGCTTGAGTGACGGGAGCGTCTTCTGCGTTGTCTGGGGCGATGCTTACACCTATGACCCCGCCTTTAATGGCCATTAGCGGGGCCTGTATATCTTGTCCCCTAGTTTGGGCCCCCCTTTTTCAGCTTCTTCCTCCTTTACTTTGGTTGCTTTATCCTGCTCTTTTCTGCTTTTCTGCTTTGTTTCTGGCTGAGTTGGTTTCGGCGTGTTCGGCATAGTCTGTAACATTTCGAAAAACCAGAGGGCCATGGTGGCCTGTCTGTCTGCCTCTCGTTCTGCTTTTCCTATCTGTCATTTCTTTGTTAGACATCCCGTCTGTCCAACTTTTTCTCCCACCTTAGCCGCTTTAACGCGGGCTTGTGCCTCATATTGTTCTAGTAGTTGTGCGCTGGGTGGTGGATCAGTCCACGCCCCTAGCAGGCCTTCTTCCTGCATTTCATGTGCCCAAATCACTAATTAATTTTCTTTGCCAATGTCTTTCTTTCTCCGGGCAGAGTCCTGTATGCTCTTAACATTAGGGCTTTGTACAGCACCCTGCCTAATGTGTCATGGGGTAGTTTTTTGCCAGCCATCTATCACTGCTTTAATTTTATCAGACATTTTCAAGACACACTTTGTTCACATACACTGATGCACCAACCAAGTGGACTCTAGGTCCGGGGGAGGGCGGGGAACTCAGCCACGGAAGAGGTTGGGGCCCCGTTGGGTCACCCAATGTCAACCGCCGGTTCTTTGATCACCTTGAGCGAGAACGATACAGCAGGCTTCTACCCACACGGGGCGGCCGTACCTTCACTTCAAATCTGGCTCAGGTATCGCTCCCCGAGTGTCCCCTTTTACTCTGGAGGCGCTATACAGTGTTCTAGGTCCCTGACCTTATCTCTTATCCCTTATATTCTGCTAGGCCTTCCCCCTTTGACAAGCAAACACACTGGTTTCGGAGCCTGGTGTGTGTGTTTTTTTTTTTTTTTTTTTCAAACTTCCACACAGGCTAAAAAGTCTCGAAAACCAGGAAACCACCCCACAGTTTGTGAAAAACAACAAATCTTTCCCTGTGTCCTTATTCTTTCTCTTACTTATTTCTTGCTAAATTTGCGACAACTCTCCGTTTTTACAGGAAAGAAAAAGACGGTCCCAGACTCGTTCTTTTGATTACGTCTTATTTTGTCCGAATGGTTTTGCTGTACTAAACTAGGACACTTATTTTCTTTCCCTCGTGGTGTTTCTCTATGTGTTTTAAACATTACATGTGAAACACTTTCATTGCATGGTATGCCACAATACAATTATATTTTCTCATACTTCTTAGTAGCCAATGTCTTTCCCTGTGTGAGTTTATCCAACTCTCCCAACCATATGCCCCCTCCCTCAGTTATCGGGGGCATCTTATCCACTAGGGCTTGTACGTCACCCAAACTCCATGGTTTATATCGGCTCCCCTGACCCCTATGTGACTGCACGAGTGGACACTGCAATCGGGACCCAGCCCGTGTCTGTGGAGGGGGCCCTGCCCCCCCCTCTCTCTTTCCCTGGGGATAACAACAACTCTGCTTCTCTCATTATTTCAGTGGCGGAGGTTAGTAAAGCCCCCGCCACACACTCCTCTCTCTCTCTACCTCCCTCTCCCTCGTCTTCCCTGGGCTACGCCCATGGCTCCCACATGGTAGGTATCTGATATCTCATTATCATCTTCACACACCCCCGTCAATGAGCCTGTGATGACCACTGGCCTCTCCCCCTTTTCCCGCTGTTTCGGCTTCGGCCGCGCCCCTCTAGCTCCCTGTTGTCTGGCTAATCTCTGTTTAAACGGGACTTCTTCCTCTTCCTCCTCCTCCGGGGAGCTAGGCCCTTCATTCACAGTCTCTATTCTCCCCCGTGATCGGGTTGCTATCTTGGGGGCGCTGGGCACCGGAGCTGTTTCAATTTGAAATGTACCATCCGTAATGTTTAATACCGGATATAATCCGCCCTCACACTGTCCTTGTGGCTGTGGGCTACATCTTCCCACCTCGTATGGAGGAGGATCATTTTTTTCTATCTGGGGTCCCCCTGTCTTTTTCTCTTTTTCCTCTTTCATGCAATGAACAAGCCCTTGCCACATGATGGCATAATTATACCATCTTAGTCAATCTTCCTCAGCTTGCCTTATAGTCTTATTCCATTTCCTCTGTGACATCAACCCACATGTCTGTCTCCTTTTCTCTGCCTCTACTCGCTTTTCCTTACACATTTTTTCCTGCTTCCACAAATACCTCCCCAACGGAACAGCGTCCTCCGCTTTTCTCTCTTCCCTTATAATAGCTTCTTCTAACCTCCTTTGTTCTTCCTCCCTTCGTCTCGCCTTTGCCTTGGCACCCTCATTTTTTTGGTTCATCATCATTTGTATCAGTATGTCGCCCTGCTTCTGCAGGGACTTCCACTGCGGTCCGCCACCGCTTTTTTCTCCTTCTTCTTTTTCCATTCTACCTTTTTCGTCTCCTGTCTATCTGTTAGGGACTCCAACCCTTACTCTATTTAATCTATTGTTCAGGGACTCCAACCCTTACTGTATTTAACCAATTTTTCAGGGACTCCAACCCTTACTGTATTTAACCAATTTTTCAGGGACTCCAACCCTTACTGAGCTCTATTTAACCAATTTTTCAGGGACTCCAACCCTTACTGAGCTCTATTTAACCAATTTTTCAGGGACTCCAACCCTTACTGAGCTCTATTTAACCAATTTTTCAGGGACTCCAACCCTTACTGAGCTCTATTTAACCAATTTTTCAGGGACTCCAACCCTTACTGTATTTAACCAATTTTTTCAGGGACTCCAACCCTTACTGAGCTCTATTTAACCAATTTTTCAGGGACTCCAACCCTTACTGAGCTCTATTTAACCAATTTTTCAGGGACTCCAACCCTTACTGTATTTAACCAATTTTTTCAGGGACTCCAACCCTTACTGAGCTCTATTTAACCAATTTTTCAGGGACTCCAACCCTTACTGTATTTAACCAATTTTTTCAGGGACTCCAACCCTTACTGAGCTCTAAGATTCCCTCCTTTGGGGGTCCTCAATTCCCCGGGAGAGTTTTCCCAGCCTTAATCTCACCCCCTCGTCAGAGAGTGAGTGGGTGCGCCACTACCTAGGATCTTAGACAGAGGACTCCAACCTCTTCTACCGATCATCTCCTTTTTAATCTTACCGTAGGGGACTCCAACCCTTACTTTTTTTTTTTTTTTTAAACTGGCCGCCTTCTCCTTCCCGAGCTTAGTACAATTTAGTAATTCAGTCCAATATGCAGATTTCGTTAAAACAGGTTCTGCTTACCTTATTCGTGTTGTGGGTCGACCCCAAGCTCGGAAGGTGTCGGCGGGCAGCCACACTGTCCAATTAGGACCGCTTCTTCACATCCCGGACGAAGCCCCCAAAAATTGTTAGGAATCACCTTCGTGTTCCTCGTCCCCGGGTCCGTTGATGTGAAGAAACAGCCACCACGTCTTAGGAGATTACAATGATTTTATTGAGTACAGATCTGGAGACACACTCTGCCAATCCGTCGTATGTGTCTGTCTTTCTTTGTGTGTGAGCTTCTTTATATGCTAAACCTCCCTTGTTCATTCATCACACATGACCTTGATTTTCCTGTCCACTATGTTTGGTCAATGCTCCCTTTCATGGTTGAGCTTTTGGGAGTGCTCATCCTGTCTGGACCTGCAACTCTTATCGGGGGCCCTCCTTGCACCAGACACGGTATCTCTCCCAAGGCCTCAGAGGACGGCAACCCCCCACATTCCGTGCGAGGCATGTAATATATTTTCATCGACATGAATGTGTCTTCCTTCACCCTCTGTTCTGGTTACACACATTGGTTACATACAGAGTAATACAAATAATACCTTGGTTACATACATAGTGATACAAATACACTCGGGTTATATGTAATATCAATCAACACTCTCCACGCAACCTCTTGACTTGGCGCGCGCAACACGTCCCTCGCGGCTACGACGACACGTGGAGGCTTCAAACAGGCGCGGGGCGCACGGACGTCACGATGACGGCCCTTCCCAAATCTGGGAAGTTGCACGCATGTTGCACGGCGGAAGAGGCGGGGGAGAGAGTCTTCGCTTGGCTTTTCGCGATACGGTCGCCGTTTCTCATGTGCACGCCGTAAACCCGGGGCGGCGAACCGTGCGCCACGTGGCGGCTCCATGGCGCACGGTTCGCCACCGCTGCTGTAAACCAAACACGACTGCAACGTGTTTTGCAACGAGCAGCCGTTTTATAAATCCTCGTCGTCTCTGAAGGTGGGCGCCATTGCTCTCTTTCCATCGGAACAAGCGCTGCTCGGTCCGCAGCGGCGAGGCGAGATGTGCCGCCCGTGTAAAACTGAAACCCCCCGTACACGCGGCGCTGATTTGGACCGCGCGCTCACTCGTTGTGGTGTGTTGGATCGAGCACTCGGTGCTCGATTGTGTTGGACTGTCACCACTGCTGAGTTCGGTGTTGGTGCCGTGGTGTTGGTGGTTCGGTGGAGGGTCTACTGTTGGGGCGGCTGATGGGGGCTCGCGTCTCGGTTGGAGGGGAGGGATGTGGTGTGTTGGATCGAGCACTCGGTGCTCGATTGTGTTGGACTGTCACCACTGCTGAGTTCGGTGTTGGTGCCGTGGTGTTGGTGGTTCGGTGGAGGGTCTACTGTTGGGGCGGCTGATGGGTGGGCCGCGTCTCGGTTGGAGGGGAGGGATGTGGTGTGTTGGATCGAGCACTCGGTGCTCGATTGTGTTGGACTGTCACCACTGCTGAGTTCTGTAATACACTGGTCGAGCCTAGTAGTGTGTGATGTCTCCGTCAGTAAAGATCAGACTTGTGCCGCATCCTCGTCCCCGTGTACTTATATATAATAGTGATGAAGTTAGTAACCCACGAATAGTAACACTACAACAGTGTACATAAGAGAAGTCACGACACTCGTCAGGACGCGTGCGCAGTAAGAACGTCAAAGAGGGTTGAATCAGTTCATCTGGACACGACGATTAGAAACATTGTATCCAGATGAACTGACGCAGCCCCCTTTGATCGCTGGCAGGCGGCGTATGGGATGGCAGCGTAGCAGTTACAAAATGATACAAGCAAGACAACAGACCTCTGTTTATTGTTTTTTTTTGTTTGAAAAAAAAAGGTGGAGGTATTCCTTTAGGATTAAAATGAAATCTAAGTAGATGCGTATAAAGGAGAGCTCTGACACATTGGCTCAGGCAACAATGGAGGATTGTTTTGGAAATAAACCTCAGTCGAGACAAAAAAGGAAAAGCATGCCTCATGTTTGTTTTGGTGGTTTGGAAAGGCATCTACAGAATGTGGTTCATGTTAAGAATGCTCTGGTTTGACTGAGAGAGAGAGAGACAGAGGGAGAGGGAGAGAGAGAGGGGGAGAGAGAGTGAGACAAAAAGTATGCCGGGTCAAGAGGTCAGCTTTCACAATATGATCAGTCACAAATTAATACAGCACTGCTAGCGGCGCGTGCAGTCCTCTAGTGCAGTGCGAGTATTACAGCACGGCAACCCGACAGTTTCCAGCTAAACCTGCATAGTTTTATCATCAAGGTCGCTGAAAATCCAAAAGATAAAACACACAATTTCCTCCGACCAGTCGATCATTCAGCTCCACAACAACCGGTGTCAGATATGTGAAACGATGCCTGTATCTGTTAATTACCCCCCCTCCCCTTCCTCCTCCTCCTCCTCCACTTACTGTTTTCTTTCTGTGCTGTCTGAAGGCAGCAGGTTCGGTCAGCCACCTGCGGAGCGCCATGCACGTGCCCGCCCGCCCGCCCGCTCGCTCGCCGAGGACCGAGGCCCACCGGGGAGCGAAGGGGGCTGGAAGGGTATCCGGAGGGGGAACAATGGTGGTTAGGGGTGTGAGACAGGGGGGAGCTGCCAGAACATAGCTGGCAACACAGGCACACACGACCAGACAGGAAGACATTAAGATGCGCCCACACGCAGGACGGGCTCACACACTCATACATATATATTAACAAGGCTCAAGAAACTGCTCATGAACATTTCCCAGCCCGCTGGCAAACAACGGTGCTGGTTCCCTGATAAAAGCACTTGTTTAACAATGACGCTAGCAAATTAAGATGATACGAAATCAAGTTTCTTCAACGTTAACTTCTTCTTTCTTTTTTTTTGTTGGTAAGATTTCTTTTCGTGTTTAGCGATCATTCCTTATATAAAAAAAAAGTTGTATAATCATGAAACAAGCACACATTCCTGAATCAAGCCATTTTACTTGCCAGCGGGGAAAGAATAATTCAGCAATATCTTGAAATGAGCATTATGTGACTTAAAACAAGCTAAAATACCATTGTAAATTTGCCTTTTTTGCGTGGTGGGTTTTTGGGCAACAAGCTGCTGTGATCCCATTATACGTACTTGAAAGAAAAATAAATGAGAGATGATTTGAAGCAGTAAAAATAATAAGGAATGTTACTGTAATATTTCTAAACAGCCGAGGATCAGATTTAGAGGACTTCAAAGTGTGTGCGTGTGTGTGTGTGTGTGTGTGTGTGTGTGTTTGTGTGGCTACAGTAGCACTCAAAAATAGTCACTCAGGATTATTTGCAAGTTAACCATGTGAAATTAATGCTCACATTCAGCCACACATACCTAACACACAAACAAACACACACACACACACACACACACACACACACACACACACACACACACACACACACACACACACACACACACACACACACACACACACAAACCCTGAGGAAAACAGTCAAATTATTTTAGAACTTTTTTCTAATCTGATCTCTCTCTCTCTCTCTCTCTCTCTCTCTCTCTCTCTCTCTCTCTCTCCATCAGCTCTGTATTCACAGATACCAGCTGCACTTGTCATCAGGGCCTGTTATTAACTGTTACAGTTGACTCTGCATTTCTCACCCCGTGATGGAGGAAGAGGTGGGGAGAGTGATGGATTCAGGGAGGTGGTGGTGGTGGGGGGGGTATGGAGCCAAAACATAGGGTGAGACAAAGAAAGAGAAGGGTGGGGTGTTGGGGGTTAGTGTCAGGTGATGAAAGGCAGAGGGAGAGAGAAAGTGAGAAGTGAGATGGAGGTGTGTGTGTGTGGGGGGGGGTGAAGGGAAAAGAGAGCAAGACAGGAGAGAGGGGGGCCATCTTGGGGAAACAGCATCAGCAATGCGACAGCGTTGGATTTGAACTGATCATTCCTGCACCCTTGACTTTTAATTACTTTGTGGCTTTAGGTAAAGGCCCTCACGGCCAATCCCGCAGCTTGACCTTTCAGCCATTTCTCTCTGCTCCAATCATGACATGACATTTGAGGTCTGTCAGGTCCTGGGGCCCCTCCTCCCTCTGCTGCTCCGGAGGATGCAAGGAGACTACAGTAAATTAATCACCGTGACAACGCAATCATATCACCTTTACCCTTGCCGCGCTGATTGAATATTCACATCCCCGCGTGTATTTCTATGAATTAGAGGGCTGTCTGTCTCCGTCGTTCGCCCTTTTCCCCGTCCCCCCCCCCTCCCTCCCTCTCTCTCTCTCCTCATCTCTCCATCCTTGACCTTCGCTCATCCCCATGGCAACCGCTTCTTACGTGAGGATTGTTTCGTTGGCAAGTCAAGTGGGCCAATCCTTGGGTTTTTGAATTGCGCGTCGGCGCTGGAGCTTTTCAAAATCTAATTTAGCGGATTATCTCTCTATTGATTTCACTTAAAACTGATTCTTTCTTTTTTCTCTCTCTCTCTCTCTCTCTCTTTCCTCTCCTCTTCTCCGTCCTTCTGGGGATGTGACGCGCGCCTGCAGCGCTTCCCTCCTCACCGGAGCTGGAGGCGACGACGCTCAGCCATCGCGCTCCATGGCGCGCGCCCCCCCCCACCCAAAAAAAAATAAAAAATAAAAATAAATAAACCTTTTGTGCGTATCTTCATCTGTCTGTGTGTGCTCATGCGGCACACGCGCGCACACAGTTATCACCCTCCCCGGCATTAATATTCATCCGCGTGTGCACGGAGCAGAACAGATTAGTAATGATAAGGGGACCACAGCAGTCCCGATAGTCTAAACAGGCCGCCCATGAATCCTGCTGGAAAGAGGGAAGCAAACTCATTACGGCTTAACAGCCATTAGATTAGCATTAGTTTCTCCATGAATGGAATATTGCTTGCGGTTTCCGTGGATTAGCCTCGGCGGTGAACCGCCGAAGAAGCGGCAACAGTGGTTTGGTGTTTGATTTAGCAGCTTGCTAGCGGTCGGCTTCTTCTTCGGTGCAAACCACGACTCTGTTCGTGCCTGTGAATGTTTTCATTCATCCGGGCCGTGGTCATCCAAAGGAGGTGAATCAAGTGCCACTGGACTTGGTATGTATCCGCGCAGACGTTTCGCCTCTCATCCAAGAGGCTTCCTGAGTTCGTGCCTTTCTGGCTAGACCGAGCTAGTCTGGCTGGCTGCTGATGAGACTCAGAATTTATCCTCTAGGACAGTGTTTCTCAACCCAGTCCTCAAGGACCCCCTATCCTGCATATTTTCTTTGCAACCCTGCATAGGTGCCTGTTTGTAGTTATTCAACCAATCAGCAAGGAATTTTGTCAGACGTTGCACACCTTGCATAATTAAGTGCTGCGAGATGATTGGTCGAGTAAGTACAAGCAGGGCTACCTATGCAGGGTTACAATGAAAATCTGCAGGATAGGGGGGGGGGTCCTTGAGGACTGGGTTGAGAAACACTGGTCTAGGAGTCGTTGTCAGAGCTGCTGGTATGCGTGGCTCTGAGTCTCATCAGCAGCCAGCCAGACTAGCTCGGTCTAGCCAGAAAGGCACGAACTGAGGAAGCCTCTTGGATGAGAGGCGAAACGTCTTCACGGATATATACCAAGTCCAGTGGCACTTGATTAGAACTCCTTTGGATAGGCACGACTCTATTCCAATCCCCTTGATGGCTGGTCTGGTATTGTGCACTTATATTCCTGCAGTTGCTAAGTACACACGTACAGTTAGCATGCGCTAAGGGCTAGCTGGCCCGCTGCGAAAGTAACGCACTAAAATTCGTGTGCAACCCACGTAACCGTGGGCCAGGCTGTGATCACGTGACCTGGGCGCTGGCTGTCGCGGAAACAGCAAAATGGCGGACGTTTCCTTTATTCTCCGTGCAAAATGCAACATTTTAAGATAGTTTGGCCATTAAAATGCGGGTTGATGACATTTATAGCGAGAAATGTGCATCTTAATGCCATGATCTTGGTTCATCGAATGTGTACGATCTTTAGCTTATTAGTCATTACGAAAACAAAACTCTGGTTTTAGAACTCCTAATCAACGGGAACCCTAACCTGAACCCTAACAAGTTGGTAACTCTGCAAAACGTTGATCAGTCACAAATTTGTCAAACACTGTTTTGTTGTTGACAAATTTGATTGGTTTCATGACAAACTAGCTATTTGAATTCGCAATTTCAACACGCAGCCTTACCTGTAGTGGAGGGCAGCTGCTCCGCACTGTTGCGCAGGCGCACTGCAGAGGGTTGCGCAGGCGCTCTGAATCGCTCGTGTCGTGGGACATTCGTAGGATTATCCACGAAAAACTGCGCATAACTTTTCGTACGATATCACACGAACCGTTTCATGAGACTACCTGGTTACCTGGTCAGCCGTGGCTGTTTTGTGTGTAACTTCCAGGTGTAACGGCGTTGTCCTTTATGTGGCGGATACTTTATGGCAATTTGATTCAAATTACTGGTCTTCTAATTTCCATAACCGCTATGTTACTTATGTATGGTTAATTGTAATTTAAACTTGGTGCAATTTTTCTTTAATGAGGCTGAAAGTGTGACAGCGTTTCTGCCCAGCCTCTCGCCTGATGGGCCGAGCTGCCTCTGAGTCTATGCGCGTGTCCTCACCCTCGCTCATCCTCTTCGCTCTGTAAAAGGCCTATCTTTGTTGCAAGTTATTGACACTTTGTTTCGATGAAATATTAAACTTGATGCCTTTAATGCAGCTATAAATAGACTATGTTGTTGCTTCTTTTTTTTTTGGAAGATGTGGGGTATTGTATTGGGGGTGCATCAGCCCAGTCGGGATGTGGAAGGGGGTGCATTGCCTAAAATATTTGGCAACCGGTGCAATAAGGGGATTGTTCTGCAGGGACACCATGAGAAGCCATCGTTTTCTTCGATGCCAATCTGCAGCCCCAATAGGGACGGGCCCACTGCTAGATTGTTAGCCAAATTCAACAGCATTAGCGATGCTGGTGTTAACCCCTGTAGATACTGACGAGCAGCCTTGGCGACACCACCAGCAATTTAATCAGTAACCAGTCTCTTTCCGAGTTCATCCAAGGAAATCCAAGCATCGCAGCCACGATGGGCTAGCAATCATACAGAAAGGACGTGGAACAAAGCTGAGGTATTGAATCAAACACAGTGAGAAAATATGTCATATTGTCGGAAAGGACCTTGACTGAAAAGTGACGGGTGGATTAGCATTTGCGGCATGAAAGCTTGGCTGGTGAATAGGTTGTGTGTTTACCCTTTGCCAGTCTTCATTGTACTCGGGTTCGGTCACAGCATCAGGTTGTCATGGCAGAGGCAGTGAGAGGTGCCTACCAAGACCAACAACGGGCCTGGGACACATGTGCGGGTGTGTGTATGTGGGGTAGTGCGTCAGCTTACGTTTGTGTTAGTTGTGTGTTTGCAGTTGTGGTTGGTATTTGTGTGTGTGTGTGTGTGCGTGAGTGTGGGAGAGACAACTTGTAATCTACTCTCACGGACCACAGATCAAGGGCCAAAGACAGCTGCCCTGATCATCTCACCGTGGGCCACCCTGGTGGCACTCCACGAGCTGACCGGACACACACACACACACACACACGCACACACACACACACACACACACACACACACACACACACACACACACACAGGGGACCGGATGAAACAAATTTAGTGTGGGGGGGGACGCTACCAGTTACTATGGCAACATGCCACTAAGCCAGAGCAAAAGAGGAGGAAATAACAGGGGGGAAAGAGGAAGAGGGGAAGGAAAGCAGGCGAGGACGAAATCAGCCTCGTCGATGCGTTGCCAGGCAACACTCAACACTAACGAAGCAAGGGTTGATAACTTGTTGATAACACGGGGTGAACTGGTGGGTGTGTGTGTGTGTGTGTGTGTGTGTGTCAGTTGGCAGCATTATTAGCACAGGCAGAGGAAGAGCCCCTGCAGAGACAAACCCAGAGAAGCGATAAGGGGCGAGGCCTTCTATTAAGAGTTACCACAAAGCCCTCCCACACACACTCACACACACTCACACACACACACTCACACACACAGGACAGAGGAACTCCACACACCCTACACAGCAACAATGAAACACGCCATGAGACCAAAGACTGGTGCTTAAACATTTTTGTTTGTTTTTTTATTCAACCTTTTTTTTCCAAACCAGGAATGTACTAGTTTTTTTCTCCCTCTCTTTAGAGGTGTGTAGGGGGGGGGGTAACAAGGGACACTGTGATGAGTAGATGGGGTAAGGAGGCGAGAAGGAGAGGACACGAAAGAAAAACAAAACCCTTCTCACACGGAGGTGTCCCAGTATAAGTCTCAACACGTGGCCTACGAGGGCCTCCTTCGCTCCTTGGCCTCCACTTGCCGGCTGTTGGCGCAGAGAAACACGCGCATGCGCACCAACGGAGAGCCGAGGGAAGAGGCGCCGCGCGCTCGCCCTCCTCTTTCACAGAAACAGGACTTGTTTTTATTCTCTCTCTCTCTCTCTTCTTGAAATGACAACCAGTGGCTGGGTCCGTGGTATAAAAAAGCCAACACGTCGCGTCAACCAGTCAAAACAGCAAACAAAACAGTGAGAGCCAGAGAGACACAACTTTGAACTAACACCGACGTGAGAAACAAACGGGAAAAAAAAGAAAGAGGAAAAAAAACGAACCATCTTTTCAGTCCGAGAGATTATAAACATTTTAAAAGAGAAAGAGGGAGGACACAACGGACTGCAACCGGGGAGCGGCCTCTCCAGAGACAACTCCGCAAAGTCTGACGAGCCGCCGACGCGCTCCGGGGCGGCGGCCATTTTGAATCCTGTTCGGCAGTTGCGGAGCGTTCCCCGAAGAGGAGGGGGAGGGGCGGAGTGACGTCATTTGGCTTGCAGGTTATTCGGACCGTGTTTAAATAGACACAGACATATTACACAGAAAAACACACCATCGTAGTTGTACAAAAAACAAAACAAAACCCAAACAAACAAACAATAAAAAGAATAACAGCTTGAAGAACTTTCCACCCATTTCATTTCAATTTGACACCGAGATCAATCTTGAGACGCCCTAAAACGGTCCGAACCGAGCATCCCCGTCACGTGCTGGACCCCTCGTCTAGGACACGCGACACGATGACTGGTCCTATGATGGCGGATACAACAAACGTCCACGCAGAGAAGATGGGACAGGGTTTGGGTTTCCAAACCATACGTTGGCTTCAAATTTACAACCAGGCTACATCACAGGAGGCTTTTAAAAACTCGTGTATGGCGGGAAAAGAGGAAGAAAAGAAAGAAAAACCAGCAGTTGCATGATGTCTGATATGCAGAGCCATGTTATCACTTTATCATATTCTCAACCGCCGCCCAGGTTACACGGTTGCTGTCAACACGTTTGAGAAACGGTACAAAACTTTATTCGTATGCACATTTGAACATATTGTGCTTGAAACAGCTTTATGTAAATTGGCGTGCTAGGGACTCTGTGTGTGTGTGTGTGTGTGTGTGAGATGGATGGATGGATTGATAGATGGAGGGAGAGAAGGCGCAGGCGCGCGCGCGCGAGAGAGAGAAGAAACCATTTTGACGTTTTATCGGCCACGTTCACAGATCCAGCCAATCAGAGACATTCGGAGTTACACGAGGGCAATCAGCGCTTGTGTGCACGTGTGTGTTTTGAGAGAAGGCCAGAGTAAGTGGAAATGCAATCAGGAGGCATTTGGGACAGTCATTAAAGGGTGTGAAATTCAACTTATCCTGTGTGTGTGTGTGTGTGTGTGTGTGTGTGTGTGTGTGTGTGTGTGTGTGTGTGTGTGTGTGTGTGTGTTTGTGTGTCCTACAAAGAGGCAGAGTACAAGGACCGCCTAGGGGACTTTCCTCAGTGTCTCTGCAATCAGTGTGTCTGGAGTGGTGTGTGTGTGTGCGTGTGTGTGTGTCTGTGTGCAAGTGTGGGGTTATATTATGTGCCACTTTAATCAATAAGAGACCATGTGTGCGATATACAGACGTGCATTTAGCACAACCTTTGTTGGAGAAGAAGAGCAAATTTGCAATGTGTCACCTCCCTGAAAGAAAAGGCTGACAGAGGCTGTGTGTGTGTGTGTGTGAGAGAGAGAGAGAGAGAGAGAGAGAGAGAGAGAGAGAGAGAGAGAGAGAGAGAGAGAGAGAGAGAAGGAGAGAGAGCGATAGATAGAAAGATGAACGGCTGGATATTTCCTCCTCTCAGAGATCCATTTTTCCGCGGCCTGTCCTTGCCCTCCTTTTCAGGGCGGCCTTCGTTCACAGATGAGCTTCCTCTGGTTCCCCGCCAGCCACCCTTTCATCCGCTCTCTCCGTCATCCCCGAGGATCCTTCATCCCTCAAACCCGCCACTCCCGTCCTCACCCGACACCCCCACCCACCCAACCAACAAACAACACCACCCCCACCCCCCCGCTGCCAGTCTCCTTCCACTCCTCTCGCTCTTCTTCTTTTTAGTGCGCAATTCTTCCTCCGCAGTCTTTTCTTCGCGAGTCTCTCTCTCTTTTTGAAGACACTTCTGCATTCAGCTGTTGCTTTATTCCTCCTCCCCAGACAGCGCTCGCTCTCTCGCCCCGGTCTCCGCCCCCCCCACCCCTTCCTTTATCTCTCCCTTTCGTTTCAACCCCCTTCCGTTTTCCACCCGCCCCGCGCTTCTTTTTCTCCTCTTCATGTCAGAAAGGAAAGAAAAAAAAAATAATAAAAAAAAATTTTTTTGGAAAAAAAAAACAACCTTTCATAGATGGTTCTACCTCAACACTTCCACAAACGAGGTCTAAACTTCAAAACTACGGCATCGTACAAGGAGCTATAAAAATATACACAGAGTAGGGGGAGGGGGAGAGGGGGGGGGTCCCTAAACGGGGTGGGGGTGGGGGTCTGATGAGCGAAATAGAGAGGGGGGGGGGAGAAAGGAACAACTTCTGTTCACCGGGCGGTGGTGGCGGCGGCGGCGAGGGGGGGTGAGGAGGGGGGGAGGAGGAGGGGGGAGGCAAACAGAAAAGAAATCAACAACAACTAACGGGATTAAATTAAGGTACACTGTAAAGGGAGCAGTGGGGAGACACGGCTGGGATTCTAAGCTGTGGCAAAAACCAAACGGTGGATAAAAACGAGCCCACAGAGAGAAGAAGTGTAGCTGAACAGAGGGTAAAAAATAATAATAATAATAAAACAATAGAAAACAGGAAGAAAAAAAAACATCTAGAAATTATTTACTGGATATTCATATATATAATCTATAAGTGTTGATAGCGATAAAAAATCTCACTTTTTTTTTTGTTTTGTTTTGTTGTTTTTTTTTTGATATTCGCTCACTATTTTGTGTTTTGGTATTTAAGACAAGTCTAAAGAACGCACGCGCGCGCACGCACACACACGCACACACACACACACACAAAGCTTACACACACAAACTAAAACCCAAATACTCATATGCAAACTTGCTTTACCGAAGTACATCCACTGCACACACACACACACTGTGTGTAACAGCAGCGCCATAATTATTACCCAAGTCGTATACACACTCGCGCACACACACACACACACACGCACACGCACGCACACGCATTATTAAAATATACAAGATTCTGAGTGTCACTATGACTCTATTGTCGGACCTCCTCAGGCACGGGCCTGGTCGTGTGACCGTCACCCCGCTTGCTGATTGGGTGAGTCCAAGGCCCCGGTGTTCTCGGGAGAAACCGTACAAACACAAACAAGCTAGACTCCTATAGGGTAGTTAGTGTCTCTGGTAGGTAGGTGGCGCTCTGCGGGCGGGAGGTGACAGATTTGGGCCACTGGAAATCAGAACTCGCTAGCCCAAGGTGTGGTGGTGGGGTTTTTTTTTTTTCCTTCTTCTTTTTTAAAATTTTATTTTTTTAAAATTTTTTGAAATTTTTTTTTACTAACGTCACGATCCCGGCCCAGGTCCGTATCTCTAGAAAAAGGGAGTGTGTTGTCACGCACACTGACTTTTTGTTGCGTTGTCGGGACGCCTTTTCAATTCAGCTCTGGTGGGGGTTCACATTGCTCTGAGGGGGGGGGGGGGGGAGGAAAAAAAAGGGAGCTCTCAGAGTCTCTGGCCCACTCGTTAGGGGCCTTGTTAAGGAGGGCTGCGTACCGGTACAGCCCCGCACCCCTCACACACACACACACACACACACACAAACACACACCGAGTGGCATAGCGGTGTGAGAACAGGGTGGGGCGGTTTATTTATCTAAGCACACAACTATGGCCGGGGCGGGGGGCTTGGGGGGTGAGGCGGGGGCGGGGGCGGGCAGTACTAGCTGTATCAAGGAGTTCAGTATCGGGGTTGTGAGGGCAGGACTTGGGGGGGGGGGGCGCTGTGATGGCTAGGCTCGCTGTGTTTAGTTTGGGGATTTAGGAGGTGGGTGGGGGGTGGGGGGTGGGGGGTGTTGGGGGGGTTATGAGTAGCGGGCGGTCGGCACGTCCGGCCGACGGCAGCGGCGGCCGCCTCATACTTTGTAGTAGATGTTGGCCGGACTCTGCGGAGGCATCTCCTGGACGATGTACACGGGGTGCCCGTAGTCCCCGCTCACCTTCTCGTAGTGGGGGCAGTAGGCGGAGTCCGACGTCCGCAGCGGGATGATGATGTCGCTGGGCTCCGAGCCGTTGTTGTTCGAGCTGCCGATGCCCCCGCCGCCCCCCCTCTTGGGGCTGGTGAGCGACGACAGCGACAGCGGCGGGTGGTGGGTGTCCGAGTGCTTGGCGTGTCTCCGCCGGTAGCACACCACGCAGATCACGGCGGTGACCAGCAGCAGGAAGGCCGAGCCCCCCGCCGCGCCGGCGATGAGGGCGATGTTGGAGGGGGGGAAGGGGCCGTTTTCTCCCCCGGTGCCGCCCCCGCCCATGCCGTTGGTGGGGCCTCTGGACTGGGTGGAGTTGCCCGCGCCACCTGAGGACAGAGGCAGAGGAGAAACAGCGCTCAGCGAGAATCCACCGCGACGCCCTCTCCCACCGCGGAATCACAAGCTGCTTGCGCAACGTGTTTTGGTTGGCTGTTCGTACACATATCAGTCATCTTAATTTACACGGGGCAATAACGCCGCTTGTTTTCTCAACTTTCGTTACCGAGGCTGTTTAAACACACATACCGATCTTTATGACTCCGCGCCACAATGACGTGAGTGATGGTGCCGGTCTCGCTCCGTAATGGAGGGCGGCCGAGGCCTCGCCCGGCGGAATGCAGCCGAGAACGTAAGCCACCCTCACACGGGCTTCTATGCGGCCTCTTTATTGACGTGACTAAGTGGACAGCATCGCATATAACAGGGCGAGGAATGTCTGTGGAGTTTGCATACATGCAGGTCTGCACACACCAGGGTGTCTGTGTGTGTGTGTGTGTGTGTATGCATGCATGCGTGCGTGTGTGCAAGCATGCACGTGTGTGTGTGGTGCTGAAAGTGCACACTCCTGCGGACAGCCTGGCCAGGCCACAGTGTGTATTAAGGTAAGAGGGTTTACTTCCCTCACTACCACCGCTGTATTTACTTAGCATTACAGCCGACCACACGAGGATCCCGCTGTTGTGCGCCCACCAGCGGACCACCACACAGCCTCGCTCCCTCTCTGCCCGTCCGACTCTCTGCCTGTCTCTCTGTCTGTCCGCCTATTTCTGTCCGCCTAGGTAAGTTTCAGTCCGACTGTCGGGTGCATAAAACCCCGAATGACATTTTATGTGACCGCCATCATACGTCCACACTTCCACACCCACAAGAATGACGCACCATGAAGATGCAGACGAAGACGAAGACGAAGACGAAGATGAAGAAATGGCTCATTTATATGATTCAATTCCATTCACGTCTCAGCTTATTTGGCAATTTCCAAATTCTTTATTGACAAAGGCAAAAACCACCTCGAGCCAGCGTAAAAAAAAAAGCTCTTTGTGATTATTGTGCAGGTTTTAATGAACGTTGCCGCTGTTGTGGAGCGTTTGTGACGCGATACACTCCGTAACGTGCAACAAAACCGCTTTCTGTTACCCGCCTGTCTGTATTTGTCTTGAACGCCGCAGCCTCAAAACCAACAGCCCTCGCTTCAGGAGCTCAGGTCAGGACTCAGCAGGTGTGGACTGTGGACCAGAGGTGTGTGTGTGTGTGTGGGGGGGGGCTGTGGGTGGGGGTATGGAGCGAGTGTGGGGAGGCAGTCTCTTCTATTGGACCGTGTGAATATGTGTAGCGGAGTGGTTAGGGCCAGTAATAAGAGTCTGTGCTTTATAGAGTCGTGGGATTGGGCTATCGTTATTCTTGGCACACATCCCTGTCTCTTTCTCTCTCTGTCTGTCTCGCTCCACCTATCTACTCCCCTTCCTCTCCTCCCTCGCCCGCGCTGTGTCGCCCCGCTCTCTCTGGGTTATTCCGAAGGTAATGACCTACCTTGCTCTATGCTCAGACTCACAACACGCACACACACACACACACACACACACACACACACACAGTTGCACTTGCATGCAACCATGTAAGCAAGCAAACAACCAGAGCAAACAACGACAGTACACACACACACACACACACACACACACACACACACACGGTGCCCCCCCCGCCCCCGCCCCCGCTGGGCCCCCCGTTACGCCGGCCTGACTGGGAGGGAAAAGCTCTAATACCGGACGTCGATTATGCTCCCCTCCCCTTACTCCCTCGCTTTCTTCCTCCCTCCATTAACCAGACATCCTTTGCTCTCCATCTCCATTACCACGGCCGCCTTTCACCGGCTCTCTTTATTATCCTACTCTCCCACTCTTCCCTCACTTGTCATCCTCCTCTCTCTCTCTCTCTCTCTCTCTCTCTCGCTCTTCTGACTTTCTTCTGTCACACTGGATGTTGAGGCACCGAGCCTCTCCTCTCCTCTCCATCCCTTCCTTTCCTCTCCTTACTCCCCACACCCAACGCCACTCATTTCCTCTTCTCAGAGAGAGAGAGAGAGAGAGAGAGAGAGAGAGAGAGAGAGAGAGAGAGACAGAGACAGAGAGAGAGAGAGGTCATAAAATGTCAGGAAGTAAAGATTGGCTGGAGTGATAACCTTATCTCCTCCTCTCCTCCACAGTGCCCCCCCACCTCCACCCCACCCCCCACCCCTCGCCATTCGGTGCTGCTTCATATTAAAGGCGGAAATAGGTTGTCTGGAACAAGGCAGTTTTTTGCCAAATCCTCCTGGACATGATGTCTGCGTTTCCTCTCTCCTCCTCTGATGAACTCGGCACACACACGGCGTTACGTTATGAGCCGCCTCACACCTGCGGTCCACCTCCACCGCCCTCCTTTAGGACAGCACGGGGGAGCGGCGCGGAGGGGGGGGGGGACTGGGGACGAGGCGTGAACGCAGAATTCACAGGTTGTTGGTTTTTTTGGGTGGGTGGGGGGGTTGTTCTTGTTTTTTTTTTTTTTGGCTACCCAAATTCACCCCACTGAGAAAGATAATGAAGGGCCAGTGTGAGGGGCGTACCGTGTTGCGAACCCCCGACCTTCTCCTCAGTCCCCCCCCCCCTCCTCCCCCCGCTTTTCTATAATTCTTTTCTTTCTCCATCTTATGCGCCTCTGAATTGTACCCGCTTGAGCGCTTTCCTCACTTCTCTCCCCCTCTCTCTCCCCCTCTCTCTCCCTCCTATTCTCATTTCATTCCTTCTCTCAGTGGAGCGACAGAAACCAGGCCGCCCAAACTAATGACAATAATAACTCTTTGAAACGTTGCCCCCCACCAAGGCCCTTTCTCTTCTACCCCCCCTTTCTTCTAGCTTTCAACCCTGCTCTCTCTCTCTCTCTCTCTCTCTCTCTCTATCGCTCCCATTTTTCTCTCTCCCGCTCTATCGCTCGCCGTCTCTGTCCTCTCTCTCCCCTCTCTTCCTTGTCTTTCTCCCAAGGCAGCTATTAGCCATCCATTCCCTGCCCGGAGCACTTAGCTCTGAGGGCCGGGTGCAGACGCAGGGAAAGGAGAGAGAGAGAGAAAGAGAGGGAAGAGAGAGAGAGAGAGAGAGAGAGAGAGAGAGAGAGAGAGAGAGAGAGAGAGAGAGAGAGAGAGAAAGAGAGAGAGGGATGGAATTAAATAGAGAGATCCACAGATGTCGCCGCTGCACATTCTCCATCTGTCGCACGCCGATGCGGCACCCGCCATCGCTCTCGCTCTCCTCCCTCGCCTCGCCTCTCCCCTCCTATCTCCTCACTCCTCTTTAATCTATCCATCTATATATCCATCTGCTGTCTCCGTTTGCTCCGAGCGTCCATTTTGTGTTGCGCAATTATCAACTGTGGCGGACGGCCTCCATCTCTGCGATGGCTTCCGTGTGGTTTCCCTCCACCCCTCCGCCCCCTTTCTCACCTGTGTTTCTGTTGGTGGCTCGTCCGGCAGTCTGCTCTGGCTTGTTCTTTGGGGGCAGTCCATATGGGCCTGGGGAAAGGGGGGAAAAATAAGGCGGATGTGTGTGAGACAGCCATCTTCTCTCTCTTCTGAACAGGACAGGCTGTCAAAGGTGTGACAAATATCTGAACATCGAAAAACAATGGAGAGGAAGACAGAGGGTGAGATGTAGACACCAAGACTGTGTGTGTGTGTGTGTGTGTGTGTGTGTGTGTGTGTGTGTGAGAGAGCGAGAAAGACAGCGTGACAGACAGACAGACAGACAGAGAGAGTGAGAGAGGGACAGAGAGAGAGACAGAGAATGAGAGAGAGAGACAGACAGACAAGAGAGAGAGACAGAGGACCTCCTAATTCCATCCCCATTACAGTAAAAGTACATATTGATTGTGCCTCAGTGTCCTGTATGAGCAGTCTTCAATGGCTTTGAATGGGAAACTAAAGAGAGGTCGTTTCGCCAGAGTGCGTTTACACAGGGCCATAACGGCTTGTAATCTGTCGTCACTAAATCACGCCATCTGTCTCGCACGTCCTCCGTAATGGTAACGGTATTAGAGTCGCTTATTGTTATGTGCACACACACGCACACGCACTCACGCACAAATGCATGCACACACATGCACGCATGCACACACAAACACACACACACACACACACACACACACACACACACACACACACACACACACACACACACACACTCATGCATGCACACTTGCACCCAAACACATCACACATCATATGCACATGAAGACGTAGCCATTGCACAAGTCCAACCTTTAACCAGCAGCTTTCTGAACTACATCTGTATCAGTGCACCACCGCCGTTAGAACTGAAGGGGAAATTAAAAGATTTTTTTCCCCTTTTTGTTTTGTTTACAGAGAATATGCTAGTAAACAGCAATCTGAAAGATAAGAACTTTCAGTAGCACTTTCTATGAAGCTTGCATCTATAACGCCCATTAAGCATCTATAACGCCCTATAAGCATCTGTAACGCCCTATAAGCCCTATAAGCATCTGTAACGCCCTATAAGCATCTGTAACACCCTATAAGCCCTATAAGCATCTATAATGCCCTATAAGCATCTATAATGCCCTATGAGCATCTATAATGCCATATAAGCCCTATAAGCAGCTATAGCATGCTATAAGCATCTATTGCATCTATAACACCCATACTTTCCTATACTGTGTATTACAGTGACTAACGGCTATGGCTGAAGACTGTGAAATAGCACTGAAGTGTCATTATGCATCTCTACAAAACTTCAGCGAAACAAGTGGGTTATGATGTATTATGACATCTGACAGACAAACAGGCTAATGATGACATTCATAATGCATAAATCCGTTTTAAATTGACAATGTATCATAAAGGTGGTTATGAGGTGTTGTGAGGGCATATACATGGTTATAATGAATCTTACAAAGACTTATAGCTACACTTATAGGGCGTTATAGATGCTTATAGGGGGTTATAGATGCAAGCTTCATAGAAAGTGTTACTGAACCTCCTGTTACACGTGTACTATTTTGGCTTTCCTGAAGCATAAAACGACAAGGAAATATCAGCAGGGGTCGCCGAGCGGTGCTGACTGAAACAAAGCAGCTCCCGAATGTCTGCACTGGGTAACACAGCAGCCTGACCGGCCGAGTGTTTTTGTTGCTCACGACGCCCGAAATCCCAAAAAGACTTGGCTCGCAGCGGCGGTCCTCAGCGAGCCTATGATAATATCTTCTGAGGGTGTCTGGGAATGGCACATGTAGGCAGACCTTGTGCACGTCCACTACCGTTCAATCTGCATGTGTTTTTCTTGCCTGTGTTGATCTGTAGCCATTACTGCCCTGCTCGACTGACTGAGCTGAACATTCAAATACAAATCACACCCGTGAAGTCTCCACCTACGGTGTTTGAGCAGGAATGGACCTCACTGGCTGCTGCACTCCCGGAGCCAAAGGGCTGCAGGTTAGATGCTGAGTCAGGGGAGTATTTTTATGTCTTTAATTTTTATTTTTTTTTAATTTCTATTTTTTTTAAAAAGGTACAGCTAAATGCATGTGCTCACACACATGCAAACACACAGAAGCAAAACAGGAAACCCACCCCCAGCATTTCACCTCGTACATGACCGTGCTGTTCGGTGGACGTGTGTGTGTGTGTGTGTGTGTGTGTCTGTGTGGGTAACAAGCCATCATCCTGCAGGAAGTAACATTTAGAGATGCCTGTGGCTACTGGCCGACGGCTCTCTGGTGACAGCAAACCAATCAGGACTAACGGATCAGCGCCGTCTGGATCAATAAGGAGGCGCTGTACGGTCAGTCAGGCCACGATTTAGAGGGAGGCTGCGCGCACATGCACTTGTGTGTTTCTAAAACAGAGACGCAAGAAACAGAAACGACGGAGAATAAAACAACAGACGACAAGTCAGAGTGTGCGTTTCCGTCAGAGAGGGGGGGGGATAGAGAGAGACCAAGAGCGAGAAGAGAGAAAAAGTGTGAGGGAGAGCGAGAAAGGGTGACAGAAGAGAGAGAGCGAAAGCGACAGAAGAGAGAGAGTGAGAGAGAGAGTGACAGAAGAGAGAGCAAGAGGAGAGCGAGAGCAGAGAGCGAGAGGAGGAGAGCGAGAGGAGGAGAGAGAGCAAGAAGTGAGAGAGAGAGAGGACAGAGCGAGAGCAAGAACAGAGAGAGCAAGAGGAGGAGAGAGAGGAGAGAGAGCGAGAAGAGAGAGAGGAGAGAGAGGAGAGAGAGGAGGAGAGAGAGAAGAGAGAGAGAGAGGAGGAGAGAGAGAGGGAGAGGAGGAGAGAGAGAGATAAGGGAGAGACAGAGCAGAGCGAGAGAGAGAGAGGAGGGGAGAGAGAGAGAGAGAGAGAGAGAGAGAGAGAGAGAGAGAGAGAGAGAGAGAAGAGAGAGAGCGAGAGGAGGAGAGCGAGAGGAGGAGAGAGAGAGAAGAGAGAGACAGAGCAGAGCGAGAGAGAGAGAGGAGGGGAGAGAGAGAGAGAGAGAGAGAGAGAGAGAGAGAGAGAGAGAGAGAGAGAGAGAGAGAAGAGAGAGAGTGAGAGGAGGAGAGCGAGAGGAGGAGAGAGAGAGAGCGAGTGTGCGTATGTCAGTTCCTACAATGGAGCAGAGCTTCATATCTCATCAGAGATCTCCACAAGGCGGCATGCCGCTTATTTAGACGACAAACAAAACAGACGTGACCTTTCAGCCACGCAGCAGATAAGAGAGGGCGGGGGAGAGAAAGAGGGGGAGAGAGAGAGAGAGACATACGGGGAGAGCAAACTGTAAAGAGACATGGCAGCATCCGCAGCCCAAGCAAGGTGATGAGGGCAGGGAGAAAGGGAATTTGAAGAGGAAGTGAGCAATGTCACTCGAATGAAAAGGAATGGAAAAAAAGGAAAAAGCAAACACAAAAGAGACGGAGAGAGAGAGGGGTGGGGGGAACGAGGGAACTGGAGATAAAAAATATATAGAGGAGGGGTTGAGCAGGGGAGAGAGAGAGAGAGAGAGAGAGAGAGCCAACAGGAGAGAGAAAAGAGAAATGACATCAGAAAAAGAGATGAGAGAAAATGTGTGTGTGTGTGTGTGTGTGTGTGTGTGTGTGTGTGTGGGACCAAAGAGATGTTTGGTGAATTAGAGAGAGAGGTCGAGAGAGGAATGAAACACAGTGAACGCTTGCAAAAGAGGGAGATTATATTTTCATCGAGCTACTCTGTGAGAGAGAGAGAGAGAGAGAGAGAGAGAGATGCACACAGAGAGAGGGGGGAGAGAAAGAGAGAGAGAGAGGGAGCGGAGAGAGAGAGATGGCAAAGGGAGGAGGAGGGAGGGAGGGAGAGAAAACGGGAGAGAAAGATGAAAAGAGAGAGAGGGACAGAGGGGGGGAGAGAAAGACAGCAAGATAGGGAGAGAGAGGGAGGAGAGAGAGATGACAAAGGAGGAGGAGGGAGAGAAAACAGGAGAGACAGTTGAAAAGAGAGAGAGGGAGAGAAGGAGGGAGGGGAGAGAAAAAGGGGGGAGGCAAGAAAAAGGTGAGCATCATCTGTAAAGAAACAAGGTAGTACTTGTGTGGCACGGGGGTATGAAAGAAGTAAAGAAAGTGTTAGCGTGTGTGTGTGTGTGTCTGTGTGTGTGTGTGTGTGTGTGAGTGTGTGTGTGCGAGTGTGTGTGTGTGTGTGTGTGTGTGTGTGTGTGTTTGTTTGCGGTGCTATTTCCATGGAGGTGTGTGGGGAGCTGACTCTGCTGATGTTATGGGCAGATAGAGAGCGAGCAGCTCTCGGCTGAACAGCAGCAACAACACACCAGCACAACACAAAAGCACCCGGCAACGTGTGTGTGTGCGTGTGTGTGTGCGTGTGTGTGTGTGTGTGTGTGTGTGCGTGTGTGTGTGCGTGTGTGTGTGCGTGTGTGTGTGTGTGTGCGTGAGATGAAGGGGGATCATGTGAAGGACAGGTGTCCATTATGTGGAGGAATGTGCAGGTCAGTGAAATGGACTAAATGGGCCGTTCTGTGCCGGTGTGGAGAGGCCGTGTGCCGGAGGCTCGTTACCGGCACACACGAGCGGCTAACGAGCATGTGCGGCTCCGAGTCATTAAAAATCACTGACTGTGCTTTAAACACACAACGCAGTGGTTCTGTTATCAAGCTTCTGCCACCAGATTTTGTGAGCAGCTATGTGTGTGAGCCTTCAGGTAGGTGTGTGTGT
>JAJHIY020000060.1:0-27500 GCA_022114975.2 Lampris megalopsis | reverse complement strand
TACACGGTGTGTCTACACTGTGTGTCTACACTGTATCCAACATGTAATCATGTCCAGTGATGGCAACAAAGACGCTGCCTTCTCAGTGCAGATGCTAGCCAAGGAGCATGCCAGGAAGTGTGTGAGTGAGTGTGTGTGTGAGTATGATTGAGTGAGTGTGTGTGTGTGTGTGTGTGTGTGTGAGTGAGTGTGAGTGAGTGAGTGAGAGTGTGTGTGTGTGAGTACGATTGAGTGAGTGTGTGTGTGTGTGTGTGCGAGTGAGTGAGTGAGTGTGTGTGTATGTGTATGTGTATGTGTGTGTGTGTGTATGTGTATGTGTATGTGTGTGTGTGTGTGTTTGTGAGCGAGTGTGAGTGTGTGTGTGTGTGTGTAATCCATTTACAATAACGCATTTCAGCCCGAGTGAAGAATGTCGGTAAATGCGCTAAAGGATACAGGGTCTGCAGGTCTGAAAGAGGTGGAGGAGGTGGTGGTGGTGGTGGAGATGGTTGGAGTGATGAAACGGGACAAGTGGTGCCAGTGAGGATACAGGGAAAGACGTATGAGCCACGCGACCGGAGAGACAGAGGAAGTGCGGACGCACAGCGGGGCACGAGGGACGGGCTGGACGACAGAAGCCATCACAACAAACACGCGCCACAGCCGACAGCTCCTCTGCCGCGACCCGCCCACCCAGCCAGCCGCAGTGGCCGCCGGGAACGTGGCTGAAAGAGCGCCACCGCGCCACGCCGCCGCCAACAGACTACCACATGCCTCCTCCGACACATGTGGAGTCGCTTCTTTTCACCTGACAGTGAGGAGTTTCACCAGGGGGACGTAGCGCGTGGGAGGATCACGCTATTCCCCCCAGGTTCCCCCTCCCCCCCCGAACAGGCGCCCGGACCGACCGGAGGAGGCGCTAGTGCAGCGACCAGGACACATACCCACCGGCTTCCCACCCACAAACACAGCCAGTTGTGTCTGTAGGGACCAAGCCGGAGGTAACACGGGGATTCGAACCGGCGATCCCTGTGTTGGTAGGCAACGGAATAGACCGCTACGCCCCCCGCACGCCTTGTGTATGCTAATCTTATTGTTGGAGCCTGTGGGGCCAATCCCGACCTCGCCCTCCTCCTGAAAAAAAAAAAACCCACTTCCCCTCCGTTCTTTAGCTCCAGGCTACAGATCTGCCCATCTGTGGCGAAGCAGAGGCGGAGGGATGGTGGGTGGAGCAGGGCGGAGGAGAGAAGAGGGGAAAGTGAGAGAGCCAGAGAGGTGTGAATGAGAGACGGCTTTACTTCCAACACCTTCCTCTCTTCATCTCTCCATCCCTCCATCTTTTATGCCAGCTCGTGAAGGATGGAGAGTGTGAAAAAAAAGGCAAGGGGGGGAACAGGAGAGGGGGGGGGCAGAGGTTGTCGTGGACGATGGCAGTACGGAGAGAGGGAAGGTACAGAAAGGGATGAAGGGATGGAGGGAGAGAGATATAAACGCTGTTCAAATGAGCCCCTAGGAAGAGTCGACGGAGGGCCGAATCGACGGTGTGTGTGCGTATGCGTGTGTGTGTGCGTGTGTGCGTGTGTGTGTGCGCGCACAGATGAAGGAGGAGGATGAGGAGTAAAAAAAAAAAACCTAAAAAAACCCTGAAAAAGCCCTGAAAGAGTAGGGCGGTGCGAAGCGGCGTGATCTGTGAGAGTAATGTCGGATGACAAGGGGACGAGGACGGAGAGATGACAGGAAGGAGGTAGGCGAGGGAGGGAGGGCGAGAGAGTGATGGTCTGTGACAAGCTGTTGCTGAAAGGACGGGCACGGAAGAGGATGGGAGATGGCGGCGATGACCTGCGGTTCACGGGATGCCGAGAACACAGGAGGGATGAGGCACAGAGGGAGGGAGAGAGGGGGAGGGAGGGAGGGAGGGAGGGAGGGAGAGATAATCAGCACAATCAGGAGAGGCAAACCTGATAATAAGTGCTGGTAGGACTTCCTCGACAACACAGCAGCTCATCATGGAGCACAGCAAACCGCAAAAAGGGCGAAAAATCTGCAGCGCACTATTACAACACAACCCCCCCCCCTCCAGTCCGCTCCGCACATTTAAGGGGCGACAATTTCCACAAACACGACACGATTCTACCGCGGGGAACCGATACGGCG
The DNA here is from genome assembly GCA_022114975.2 of Lampris megalopsis. NCBI lineage: Eukaryota > Metazoa > Chordata > Actinopteri > Lampriformes > Lampridae > Lampris > Lampris megalopsis. Next base: position 25,367 of record JAJHIY020000060.1, on the reverse strand, counting down.
CGGCTACCCCGGAGCCCCACACTTCCCAGCCTTCCTAGTTAAACACTGAACGCTCTGTAGAGCGCCTTAAACCTCCCCCCTCCTCCTCCCCCTCCTCCCCCCATAACGAAAGATTCCACCAAAAAAAACCAAAACCAAAACATTTGAGGTCGCAGTAAATCACACGTATTCTGTGAAATCCTAGAGGCACTCGTGACAGCAAACGAGAGTGAGGGGGTGTGTGTGAGGGAGACAGAGACAGAGAGACAGAGAGCGAGACAGAGAGAGAGAGACAGACAGATAGAGAGACAGAGAGACAGACAGACAGAGAGACAGACAGACAGAGAGCGAGAATGATAGACAGAGACAGAGAGAGAGAGACAGAGAGCAAGACAGAGAGAGAGAACAATAGAGAGAGAGAGAGAGAGAGAGAGAGAGAGAGAGAGAGAGAGAGAGAGAGAGAGACAGACAGACAGACAGAGAGAGAGACATACAGAGAGAGAAAGAGAGAGAACGAAGAATAGAGAGAGAGAGACAGAGACAGACAGACAGACAGACAGAGAGACAGAGAGACAGACAGAGAGAGAGAGAGAGAGAGAGAGAGAGAGAGAACGATAGAGAGAGAGAGAACACAAAGTGGAAAGCAAAACCAAGATATTTGGGATAAGACATGAAGGGAGCGAGAGAACAGCAAAAAGTGAGGGCCGGTGGAGGAGGGAGGTAGCGTGGGCTGAGTAATTGAGACAATGATCAGCAGTGATGGGGGTATATGTGTGTGTGTGTATGTGTGTGTGTGAGTGTGTGTGTGGCGCTGGAGAACGGGTTGGGGAGGGCATCGTTCTGCCACCCCCGCTCAACAGGAAGACGGCCGGGGAGAGGTGGAGGAAGTGGAAAGACTTAATTAATGAAATAATACCGCAGTCAACCTCAATCAGACAGCACAGCGCTGTTAATGTGTGTGTGTGTGTGTGTGTGTTCCATCTACAAGATCACACACAGCTAGAGTCTCTCTCCGGGCCGGGCCGGGCCGGGCCGGGCCGGGCCTTCCGACTGCCTTGTCCGCCAACGCCGGCTCTCTACACAAAGCTGGCAGCGATTCTGAATGAATCACATCGCACTCGGGTCGGGCCTCCCGGGGTGAAAAACCCGGGTGAGCCGGCGCGGCCCGGGGTCCGCCTCTGACTGGCACTTTGCAAACACAACTTTTCAATCTCGTGTGCGACATCTCCATTTCTGCCATTTCGGCGTCCTGCGGTGGATTTTGCTTCCTCGGCTGTTTTCTGGACGGGCGCCGAGCGGCAGCCGGCTGCAGGCAGCACAGTACTCGGTCCTGCGTGAGTTCAATGTCAAACACATGTTCAAGTGATTACAACCGAGTATGTGTGCAGCATGTGCCTGTGTGTGCAAAAGTCATAACATACATGCATAAAACATGTGAGTTAACCCTTATTCCTTCCACGACTCAGACCGTCACAGTGGGTGACTGAGTACCGAGTGTGATTGTGTATCTATTGCGCGCGTGTGTGCTGATAATATACAACGTGTGAGTGTGTGACCGAGTCTCTCCATCACTCAAAGCAGACTCTCAGCAGCTCACCAATTCTGCACACCCTCACACAATACTGCTCTTGTGGAGCAGTCACACTGACTCTCACCCACACCCACGCACAAACAAGCAAACAAACAAGCGCGCACGCACACACACACACATACAAATACCTGCCTTGAGCGCCAGAGTGCGACACATCTTTGGAGGTGACAGCTAGATTAAAGGGAACCGAGATGAGAACGCGCTGCAGAACGAAAGAGCGGATTAAAAGGCAAACAGAATAAGCAAACGAGCAAACAAGGACCACTGAGAAACAAAGGAGGGGGGAGGGGAGGGGGAGGGGGGCGCTGCTGCACGCATTTGCCGTCTCGCATTGTGCGAGCGCGGCGGCGGAGATACTGAGTGTCTCTCTCGCCCACGCCGGCCCCTAGGAAGCGATGGCGTGTTAGCCGCGTCGTGTGCGAGAGGCTAATGAGCGCCATAACACGTATGCTAACGCGACGTGTGTGTGTGTGTGTGTGTGTGTGTGTGTGTGTGTGTGGTGGGGGGGGGGGGCGATAGAGGTGATTGGGCGTCTTGCCTGGCCCCTGGCACACGGGTGCATGATGAGGCTGGAGTGGTGCGAGTGTGTGTCTCTATGTGCATGGATGAGAGTCACTGAGTATCTGTTTGTGTAAGTTTGTATGTGAATGAATCATGGCTTGTACGGCCCCTCATATATGTATGTATACCTGCACATATACACTGTAAGCATTTGTGTGCATGTGTGTGTGTGTGTGTGTTGTGTGTGTGTGTGTGTGTGTGTGCGTGTGTCTAACTGTGCATTATGTCTGCATGAATATGCTCAGTGTTTGTTAGTTTTACTCATTTGGCCCACGGACTGCCACAACCCCGGGTGTTAAACTCGTCACCCGGGTTGCAGGGCTGGGGTTGCGTGGGTGGTTGGGGGCTGATTTACAGCCCCCCCCCCCTCTCCTGTTCATATTTGTAGCGGTCTCTCTCTCTCCGGTGGGCCCAGGAGCAACGCCGGTGTCAGCTCGACGACGAGGTGAGTATAACTCGATCCCCTCTCCCTCGAGAAAAGCTGAAAGATTCATTTGCTGTGCTGTGCTTCTTAACCCCCGCCCCCCCACCGCCACCGCCACCGCCACCCTCCCCAAAAGAAAATCTCTGATCCGGCCTTCCAATTTCCTGTAACTAAAGACGTCTTCATAAATCTGCTATGACGCTTTTATGACCTGGCCGTGACGCATTAACGAAGCCGCCACAGCGCCATTACCTGGCCGTGGCGTCGGCGCGTGGTGGCGGGCGGGGGGCAGGGTGGGGGGGGGTGGGGGTAAAACGCATTAACTTGTGTAGTGGAACAGAACGGGCATTATTACAACCCTGCACACAGCCACTACCCTCCCCCCCACCCCACCCCACCCCCCCCGACTTCCAAAACTCTGCAGAAACAACGGCCATGTATTGTTTCCCCTCATACCTGCAAGTACACAACGCACCATTACTGACAACAAAGCCGTGGGTCTGTTTTCCAAACTAGCTGTTTTTCTTCCTTCCTGTGAAGCGTGCGCCTCAGTTTTGTTTTGAGCCCTGTTGTTTCCCACAGAGGTGCATTGTTTGGCGGGGTTCAGGCGTCTCGCTGGATCGGCATCGGGACTGTGTGCAGACAAGCACGACACAAGAATTTCGATTCATTTCTTTCTTTTGGTGTGTGCGGCATATCTGTTACACAGTGGCATGATGGTACATCTGTGTGTGTATGTGAGTTTGTGTGTGTGAGTTTGCGTGTTTGTGTGTGTGTGAGTTTGTGTGTGTGTATGTGTGTGTGTGTGTGTGCTTGTGTAAGTGAGTTTGTGTGTGTGTGTATGTGTGTGTGTGTGTGTGTGTGTGTGAGTTTGTGTGTGTGTATGTGTGTGTGTGTGTGTAAGTGAGTTTGTGTGTATGTATGTGTGTGTAAGTGAGTTTGTGTGTGTGTGTGTGTGTGTGTGTGTGTGTGTAAGTGAGTTTGCGTGTGTGTGTGTGTGTGAGTTTGTGTGTGTATATGTGTGTGTTTGCGTGTGTGTGTGTGTGTGTGAGTTTGTGTGTGTGTATGTGTGTGTGTGTGTGTGTAAGTGAGTTTGTGTGTGTGTGTATGTGTGTGTGTAAGTGAGTTTGTGTATGTGTGTGTGTGTGTGAGTTTGTGTGTGTATGTGTGTGTGTGTGTGTAAGTGAGTTTTTGTGTGTATGTGTGTGTAAGTGAGTTTGTGTGTGTGTGTATGTGTGTGTGTGTGTGTGTAAGTGAGTTTGTGTGTGTGTGTGTGTGTGTGCGTGTGTGTGACTTAATATGAGTGAGGGATGTGTTGAGATGGAAGAGAGGCTATGTGGGGAATCGCTCTGTCAGTGGACATTCTACTGTGGCTAAGTCAAGGTCAAAGGTTAAGCTTACGTGATGTAGCATTTTGAGCACGCACACACACACACACACACACACACACACACACACACACACACACACACACACACACGCACACGCACTCATTTCCATACAAAGCGTGCATGCAGGGTGTGCTGTGCTCGTGGCGTGCAGCACATGCTTCCACCGAGTCTGAGAAAAACATCACGCAAGCCCCAAAACTGCATCCCTCCCTCCCTGCGGTGGGAGACGCCACTACCTCAAGACAGACATCTCACCAAGAAAACTCTCTCACACGCACACACGCACACACACACACACACGCACACACACACACCCAGACAACACAACAGGGGAGTGATCTCAGTGTCTCCGCTTGCGTGCGACTGATCTCTCGTCTGTGTTCGATGACATTTTAATTCTCTGCAGTTATTCGCTTTCCATCCATCCTATTCTATTACCGTCACTCTGTCCCCCCCCACACACCCCACCCCCATCCCTCCGTCTCCCCCTGTGCGCCTCCCCCCCCCCAGCCCCCACGTCTCTCCGTGTCCCTGCGCTTGGAGGGTGGGCGACGCCGAAATCACATCGCATTAACCTCTAACACGAGACACACATGCCGACAAACTGGGCCACGGGAGTCCCCGAAGATCCGAGGAGGAGGACGGACGGGAGGAGGACATGTACCTAATATCTCTCCCCCCCCCCCCACACACACACACACACCTGAGCGGGAGGGGGGGGCAAGGATGGAGCGCCGGAAGCGATGCTGTTTGGTCATTTCCGGGGCGGGAAAGTAAACGTCGCTACGCGCAGCACGACGCTGAGGGCTCCGACCCGCGGGCTGCAGGTTGTTGCCGTCACGCGTCGTTCACCTCTGACCTCCGGTTGTGTTCCTGCACGCGCTTTTGTTTACCATAATTTCTGTGCATTGGCATGCACCGTGTGTGTGTGTGTGTGTGTGTGTGTGTGTGTGTGTGTGTGTGTCTGCACATGCACATGTTTTAGCTAACGCATGGATGACTTTTTCTTACATTTGTGCATGGGTGTCAGAGTACGTGTCTCCTCACTTGTGTGTCGTGTGTTTGTGTGTGCGCGCATCACACACGTTTCACTTGCACCCTTGCAGGTTCTCGTGTTTCGCACTCGCGGCGTGCGTGGTACGGTACGGCGTGTTTCTATACGTTTCGGTTTACACAGTGCACACATGCTGCCCGGTGCGGGGAAGGGCTGCAGACTACCACACGCCTCCTCCCATACACGTGGAGTCGCCAGCTGCTTCTTTTCACCTGACAGTGAGGAGTTTCACGGGGGGGGGGGGACGTAGCGCGTGGGAGGATCACGCTATTCCCCCCAGTCCCCCCCCCCTCCGAACAGGCGCCCCGACCGACCGACCAGAGGAGGCGCTAGTGCAGCGACCAGGACACACACCCACATCCGGCTTCCCATCCGCAGACACGGCCAATTGTGTCTGTAGGGACGCCCGACCAAGCCGGAGGTAACACGGGGGATTCGAACCAGCGATCCCCGTGTTGGTAAGCTAGCAGAATAGACTGCTATATACGCCACCCGGATGCCCTGGCATGGCGTGTTTCTATATGTTTCTGTTTACACAGTGCACATGTTTTGCCCGCGGAAGCCCGCCTGACGTTGTGTTTGTGTACATATTTTATGTGGGTGTACGTCTGTGGTGGCTTCAGCGTCACGTGTGGACTTGCGTCCGTCTGCATGTGCGCCTACAGACCAGAAGCTGGTCCCCTGGTCCTCCTCTACAGACCAGAAGCTGGTCCCCTGGTCCTCCTCTACAGACCAGAAGCTGGTCCCCTGGTCCTCCTCTACAGACCAGAAGCTGGTCCCCTGGTCCTCCTCTACAGACCAGAAGCTGGTCCCCTGGTCCTCCTCTACAGACCAGAACCTGGTCCCCTGGTCCTCCTCTACAGACCAGAAGCTGGTCCCCTGGTCCTCCTCTACAGACCAGAACCTGGTCCCCTGGTCCTCCTCTACAGACCAGAACCTGGTCCCCTGGTCCTCCTCTACAGACCAGAAGCTGGTCCCCTGGTCCTCCTCTACAGACCAGGACCTGGTCCCCTGGTCCTCCTCTACAGACCAGAAGCTGGTCCCCTGGTCCTCCTCTACAGACCAGAACCTGGTCCCCTGGTCCTCCTCTACAGACCAGAAGCTGGTCCCCTGGTCCTCCTCTACAGACCAGAAACTGGTCCCCTGGTCCTCCTCTACAGACCAGAACCTGGTCCCCTGGTCCTCCTCTACAGACCAGAAGCTGGTCCTCTGGTCCTCCTCTACAGACCAGAAGCTGGTCAGTTGGTTGGGGGTTAATCATGGCTGACCGCCCCACTTCACTGATACAGTATGGCTCCTGCATCTCCACATCAGCACACGAGCCCCATAAACCACCTCCTAAAGCTGCTCAGCCTCCACCCCGGAGAACAGGGGGCGACAGAGAGAGAGAGGGAGAGAGGGGGGGGGACAAAGGGAGAGACTATATAGGGGGAGTAGATGAAGGTTCGTGTCCTTGAGAGAAAGGACACATCCAGACAAGACGTAGGCGATTTTGATTAATTCATTTCCGTGCGTAGAAGAAGTCATCCCCAACCAGGCGACGCACCAGCACACAGACCAACACGCGTCACGGCAGAGCTCACTCACGGGGAAACACCGAGAGCTCCTTCGGCGCCGGGCGTGTACAGGTGGACCCGAAAGGATCCGTTTCTACACGGCCGGAGTTAAACGAACACTCGCTTTTTACTGTGTAAACGCACAACACCCCAACCGAAACCACACTGCAGCCGCAGCAAGACGTGCATAATGGGCCAGGAGAGAGAGAGACAGACGGAGCGAGAGACAGACGGAGAGAGAGACAGAGAGAGAGAGAGACAGACGGAGAGAGAGACAGACGGAGAGAGAGACCGAGAGAGAGAGAGACAGACGGAGAGAGAGACAGATGGAGAGAGAGACAGATGGAGAGAGAGACAGAGAGAGAGAGAGACAGACGGAGAGAGAGACAGACGGAGAGAGAGACAGATGGAGAGAGAGACAGAGAGAGAGAGAGACAGACGGAGAGAGAGACAGATGGAGAGAGAGACAGAGAGAGAGGGAACAAGTGAGAGAGAAAGAAAGAGAGAGCAAGAGAGCACAAGAGAGAGATGGAGTGGCGAGAGAGACAGAGAGCGAGAAACAGAGAGAGAGAGAGACACACGTGTGAGCACAATAGAGAGGGGGAGCGAGAGAGAAAAAGAAAGAGCGACAGAGAGAGTGAGAGAGAGATGTGAAGTAAATAAAATGAAAAATCCAGCAAAGCGAGGGAGAAAGAAAGCAGGGGAGAGAGGAGAACGAGAGAGAGGAGGAGAGAGGAGAAAGAGAGAGAGGAGAAAGAGCGAGGGGGGGAGAGAGAGGAGGAAGAGCGAGAGGGAGGAGAGAGAGAGGAGAAAGGGAGAGAGGGAGCTGGCTCATTAAGTGGGGGCCTGGGTGACTGGGCAGATGAGTCTTGTGTAACGTCACTGAAGTGCTGGCGGTGTAGGACAGTCACGACCAATGTTCCCAACAACTGGGTCAATGTTCCCATCCCGGGGCAGCGAGGGCATTCTGTACAGCTCTGTGTGTGTGTGTGTGTGCGTGTGTGTGTGTGTGTGTGTGTGTGTGTGTGGATGACAAGAGGAAGAGCGGGAGAGCGACTCAATTCATCCACTGGCTACACAAAACCTATGAGAAGCTTTAAGTGGCCCTGGCTGCATATTGAATGAACACTCGACATGCGTCTTATCAATACTTGATGACGACTTATTAGAGCGCCCTGCGCCGCTGCTGCAGCAGTGATTGAAAGACACAAAAAAAGAAAAGAAGAAGTACGCAAGCTTTGAAAAGGAGAACACGACTCGCGCGCGGTTGAATTCGCGGTAGACTCCCAACATCCGGCAGTTGAAAATAAATAAATAAAAAGAAAGAGAGAAATAAAACGGAAGATGCTGAGCCGGTGGGGCGGGCCAGCGAGCCGCCCCGTCTGCGTTCGAATGTTATGTTCTTTGTTGTTGGTCCAGGTGATGTTGTGTTGCCGTGGTCACACAGCAAGGAGACAGACACTCGCCGCTAGGTGCACGTCCTCGTCTCTTGCTGTCTGGCCACATATAGGGACCGTGTGTGTATGAGTGTGTGCGTGTGCGTGCGTGCGTGTGTGTGTGTGTGTGTGTGTGTGCGTGTGTGTGTGTGTGTGGTCCCTCTCCATTATATCAGCGGCTAGATTGGAGGCCTGCAGAAATGGGTCAGCGCGGGCGTCGACTTTACTTCTCTCTTTCCCTCCCTCTCCACTCCGTCTCGTCCTCTCTTTCCGCCTGCTCTTTGCTCACGGAGCCGTGAATTCCAGCTCTTTTTTTTTTAAATTTTATTTTATTTTTTTATTTTTACCCAGCCTCTACTATTCCCCAGCTGCTCTAAGAATAAAACTGAAACACCTCAGTTTGTCCACTCCTCCTGCGGCGGCGGCCTGGATCTGGGTTAAACCAGCTAGGGTCCATCACTCTCTTTTAGCCCCTCCCCTCGCTCTCTCTCTCCCTCGCTTTCTGTCCATCCCCCTGAGTGTCACTCTACCACCTGTCTCTGGGCCTTGCTCACACAGACCTAAACTGAGGGTCTCTCAAGGTGGCCACACACACACACACACACAAGACATACACAAGCATGGACACACACACTTGCTGCAAACACTGTGTGTGTGTGTGTGTGTGTGTGTGTGTGTGTGTGTGTGTGTGTGTGTGTGTGTGTGTGTGTGTGTGTGTGTGTGTGGCGGCCTCCGTACTGTGAGGATGATTAAGAAAAAGGACAAGTAACAGGATATATGATGGTTACCTAACAAATGATAGGACTGCTGGGATCTCTCTCTCTCTCGCTCTCTCTCTCTCTGCACCCATTGCCCTTTTGTTCCTCCCGTTGCCGTTTTTGGGCCAGCAAATCCTTCCTTCCCTTCCTGTGCTATGTGACATCACATCCCATAGGCAGTGCCACGCTGACACCGGCGCACGCTGGTGTGCACACAAACAACTTTCAAAGACACATTTACACACACACACACACACACCCTTGTTTGCATCAATTCAGCAACCCGACAATGAGATATAAGTCCAAGTCCATATGAGATGGACGGACGGACAGGTTAAATCCAGGCTCGTCCTCTCGTTAGCTCGACTCTCTGCAGCAAACAGGACCTGAAGCCGAGGTCTACGTCTTCCAGAGGAAAAACCGGGAGCCGGGGGCCAAACCCCCCGTTTCCCATCTCCTATCACTTTGTCAAACTTTAATCCACAATATGGAGGAGCGGAGGAGAGAAGTGCTCTTTCATCAGTCACACACTCCTCCTGTCTCAAGTATCGTTTGCAGCCCCCCCCCTTCTACCACTTCTTTAGAATCACTCTCTCTCGCTCTCTCCCTTTCAATTACCGTCTTAATGCTCCCAGCTCCCCTCCCGCTCCTCCTTTGTCACAGCCTCCTCTCCGACACAACCTGAGAGCTGTGACATTGTCTGTCATTGTGAGATTATAGGCGCCGTGCTACAAACACGCTGAAGACGTCGGAGGCGACGACCCCTTGCCTTGCTTTCTGCAGCCCGGGGGGGGGGGTGTTCTTCCGTGGCAGTGCAGAGGCAATACATCTAGCTGGCAGATGTGCACCGTGCAAACATGTAAACAACTGATCAATCACTGTGTGTGCGTGTGCACGTGTGCATGAATGTGTGTGTGTGCCTGTGTGTGTGTGTGCACGTGTGCATGCCTCTGTGTGTGTGTGTGCATGCCTCTGTGTGTGTGTGTGCGTGCATGTGTGTGCATGCATGTGTGGGTGTTTGCATGCCTGTGTGTGTGTGTGCATGCCTGTGTGTGTGCACGTGTGCATGCCTGTGTGTGTGTGTGTGTGCATGCCTGTGTGTGTGCATGTGTGTGTGCATGCCTGTGTGTGTGTGTGTGTGTGTGTGTGTGTGTGTGTGTGTGCATGCCTGTGTGTGTGCATGTGTGTGTGCATGTGTGTATCAAGATTCTTACTCAACAGGACAGTCGGCCTCCTGAACGCCCTTTAGCGAGTGACTTTGGGTTAACTTTGAGGCGACATTGCCGACGTTAATGTTTAGATAAGTATTGAAAATAAAACCTCATTTAGAAGATGAGAAGAAGCCGAAACGGCGTTCAGTCATCGTTGAAACGAGGTTAAAGCGACATCTGCAGAAGAGGCGCTTTCATGGTTGCGCGTCTCGCTCGCTTTCGTGCTCCAAATCGAGGTTGAGACGACGCTGAAGGAGACGCGGCGAAGTGACGCCGTGTCTCGTGGTCGTTTTGATGGCGGATATAAAGGTTAGGCGCCTGACAGCGAAGCAAAGCGTAGAACAAGGCGGAGAAGCTGATGCTGTGAAAGAGGAGAGTCTAAAAAAAAAAACCCCGGGAAAAAGGGAAAGATGCGAAAAAAGAGGGAAGTGGGTCAACAGTCTGAGGGGAGGGACGTGTGACAGTATGACACATATGGAGAGAGAGAGAGAGAGAGAGAGAGAGAGAGAGAGAGAGAGAGAGAGAGAGAGAGAGAGAGAGAACAAGGGAAAGATGGTGAGGTGAGGGAGATCTAAATTGGGAAAAAGGGGCGCAGCGGGGTGAAGAGGAGGAGCTAGGAAGAGATTGCAAAGCAGAAAGAGAGAGTGAGTGAAAGAGCAAGAGACAGAGAGAGAGATCGAGCAAGAGAGAGAGAAGGCCAGAGAGAGCGAGCAAGAGAGAGAAGGCCAGAGAGAGCGAGCAAGAGAGAGCAATAGAGAGAGAGTGAGACAGAGAGAGAGTGAGACAAAGAGTGAGAGAGAGACAGAGAGAGAGTGAGACAGAGAGAGAGTGAGACAGAGAGAGAGTGAGAGAGAGAGCGTAAGAGAGAGACAGAGAGAGAGAGACAGAGAGAGAGAGAGACAGAGAGAGAGTGAGACAGAGAGTGAGACAGAGAGAGAGTGAGAGAGAGAGCGTAAGAGAGAGACAGAGAGAGAGACAGAGAGAGAGCGTAAGAGAGAGACAGAGAGAGAGAGAGAGAGAGAGAGAGAGAGTGAGACAGAGAGAGAGAGAGAGAGAGAGAGCGTAAGAGAGAGACAGAGAGAGAGAGAGAGAGTGAGACAGAGAGAGAGCGTAAGAGAGAGACAGAGAGAGAGAGACAGAGAGAGAGAGAGAGAGACAGAGAGAGAGTGAGACAGAGAGAGAGAGACAGAGAGAGAGCGTAAGAGAGAGACAGAGAGAGAGAGAGAGTGAGACAGAGAGAGAGCGTAAGAGAGAGACAGAGAGAGAGAGACAGAGAGAGAGAGTAAGAGTGAGACAGAGAGAGAGTGAGACAAAAAGTGAGAGTGAGAGAGAGAGCGTAAGAGAGAGACAGAGCGAAATGGGAGCTGTTACAGATGAAGGGCCCTTGGTGATATAAACGGTGAACATGTGGGGACACCAAACCTGCATTGCTGTTCCTCAGGACGCACAGGGTCACAGGGTCACATGCAGCTCACACCTGACACTCTAAAGGGCCGCTCTCGTGCCGTGTCATGTGCCCTGCGCTCTCGTGCCGTGTCATGTGCCCTACGCTCCCATGCAGCCCAGAAGCTTCATGGTGGACCAACAAGCAGGTGCAAATCCGGCCTACGAGGTCCACCGCCACAGAACTCGCCAGGTTGCACCAGACACATCCATTTCACTCTCGAATGAAGCGCAGGCGGGGATCAAACTGCCGAGGCGAACGGAGATCACGGCACCGTGCTGATCTGCACCGCGGGCCGAGCTCTCCGGCAAGCTCAGATCCCGACGTGCCTTCATTTCCCCGCCCGTCTCTCGAGGTCGGCTTCTCCTCACGGCAGCGGTGTCTACTTTTCACGGGGTTACGGTGCCGAGCCCGTCGAGCCGGGCTCTGACCCGCGTTTGGCCCGGCGCGGGGCGAAGCGGCAGAATAATGGGTTTGGTGGCGCAGGGGGGAAGGGGTGGGCGCGGCCTGGTGAACTCCCTGTAGGAGAAGGACTTTTTGGAACGAGGACGAGTGGGAGGCGGCCCGCGGAGCAGCGGCGGCGGTGCCGTACATCTTAAACACTGCAATTACACATAACTGTCAGTTTAATTAAGGCTTTTAATGAACCAGAGCTCAGCGAGGACAAAAAAACTCACCAGCCACTGCAACCATACTGACGTGCTAGCGTGTGTGTGTGTGTGCGCGTGTGCGCGAGCGTGCAAGTTAAATGATGGGTCTCAAAAAAGCTTACACAATAAGCCAATACAATCCTCTGTGTGTGTGTGTGGGTGTGTGTGTGTTGTGCCATTTTGGGTCATGTTCCCCTACATAAATTTGTTTGGTACAGTTTGTCTCTCGTTCTACATTCTTCTTGGTGCAATTATTGTTATTATTCTTATCATTATTATTGTGTAGCGCACGGTTTACTGCTAATTGTACCGTACACAGAGAATTCAATAGCTTGCTAGATGTTTGACCAGACTTAATGTTGGTATAATTTGCTCAATTTTCAAATGTTATATTAAAGAAATATGCACTGACTTGCATATATCATGCCAAGATTTATAAGGGTTTTTTTTTTATGTCTCCCTTATTAATCCCCCTTCCTTTATTAATCCCCTCGGGGAAATTCAGTTACTGCAATTTTATCCATCCTAGCTGTGACGTGTGTAGCTAGCAGCACTGGGCTGCACCCGGTTCTTTTCCCATTGCCTTGCTCAGGGGCACAGGCAGGAGTATTAACCCTAACATGCGTGTGCCTTTTTGATGGCGGGGGAAACCGGAGCGCCCGGAGAAACCCCCACCGCAGACACGGGGAGGACGTGCAAACTCCAAACACAGGACGACCTGGGATGTGCTCCTCCTCCCCCCAGGTTGGACAACCCCGGGGTTCGAACCCAGGACCTTCTTGCTGTGAGGCGACAGCGCTAACCGCTGGGCCACCGTGCCGCCCAGACTTTTGAATTGAAGTACTGACAGACTGCCTCAGCTGTGTGAGTTTATGGAGTGCGCCAGGAAGAATTACCGCCTCTGTACGGATATACAAAACCTCCCACCCAACAACAACAACCCCATGAAAACCATCAGCCAGGTCATTTTAGAGAAACACTGCAGAATGTTGACGCGAACGGGCGAGCAGAGAATCATAATGTCGGCTGTTTTCACAAAACTAATAGCATTCATTTGTAAAATGTTCTTCACTGCAACCTTTGTACAAGTCGGTGTCTCCCACAGGTTGAGAATTTACTTGCTCTGGTGGGTGGCGCGCAGAGACGGGGGGGGGGGCTGTCCCTCTAGCGGCTGAAATACGTCACTGCAACGAGTCTAAAATAGCTCCAATAAAAATAGTTCTTGTACATATTTATAAATATCTTAAGTAATGCGGTGAGATAACATGATTATAAGAAATACATCTGAGGTATGTTTGGTTCTGTAATACATTTATTTTTGAGCAATCGTGTCGCGTGACATGTTTTGACGGGCAACTTTAGATGCGAGTTCCTTCTCTTGTGCGTTCAGTGATTCAGCTAGCTGTCTTTATACAGCGAGCAGGTATGGACGTGACAAAAGGTGTTTACTTCCACATTAGGTAGGAAAGTGGTTATTTAATATATATATATATATTTTTTTTTACAAGCCTACTGTAACAACGGGCGACACTGTTGCTGAGAATTTTCTAATTGTGTGTGTGTTATAAGTTGCATATTTCATAGTTTTCAGTTTAACACGGGATAGGTTCATGTGTACACTAAATGATTTATAAGGGTACATGGAAAAGGAAAGTCTAACAGTGTGATATAAAAAATTGATATTTCACTTCTAAAGGACTTTAACTTCACGGTTGCCAGTGCATTTCAGTTGTGTACGATCATGTGTGATGTAGTACACAGTGGTCAGAAAATGATTTGATAGGGCGTCCGGGTAGCGTAGCGGTCTATTCCGTTGCCTACCAACGTGAGGATCGCCGGTTCGAATCCCAGTGTTACCTCCGGCTTGTTTGGGCGTTTCTGCAGACACAATTGGCTGTGTCTGCGGGTGGGAAGCCGGATGTGGGTATGTGTCCTGGTCGCTGCACTGGCGCCTCCTCTGGTCGGTCGGGGCACCTGTTCGGGGGGGAGGGAGAACTGGGGGAATAGCGTGATCCTCCCATGCGCTAGCCCCCTGGTGAAACTCCTCACTGTCAGGTGAAAAGAAGCGGCTGGCGACTCCACATGTATCGGAGGAGGCATGTGGTAGTCTGCAGCCCTCCCCCGATCGGCAGAGGTGGTGGAGCAGCGACCGGGACGGGGGGTGAAATGCTAGAAAAAAGGAAAGTGATTTGATGTGCTGTGTTGTTTGGCTTTATGGCAAGCTTGCCACTATTGTGTTCTGTTACTCTATGTGTATGCGTAACACGCCACACAATAGCTGGACTGTGTAGTGACATCGGTTAAAAAGTGTTCGCCCCCCCCCCAACACAAACGTCAATCTCCACCTATAGTGGCATGGCGTGTGCAGTAATAAACTAGTCAAACGAAAAGTTTTATGAATAACTATTTATTGCACATGAATAACTACTCAAAATAAACAACTATTTACATAATAAAATACGTTTCACATTTTCAAAATGTATTCAAGAGACCAAAACAATTTAGCTCCGTGTTTGGGCCAGAGCTGCTCTCCTCAGCCTATTGTCATGCGCCTGTTTGCACAGTTGGCCTTCCCTGTTGGAACATTTAATTTTCCTCGCTTTGGGGAAAATAATTTCTAAGGCCTGTCTGTACGGGTACGCTTCAGGGTCAGGGCCATTTGTTGAGATTCTGAGGCATGCGGCCCGATGCGCTCCCTGCAGCTGGTTTCTTACGTCAGTTTTGACCTGAAATAGAAACACAACCTTGCATAACCGGTTTGAAAACAACCATTTTGAAAGGCAGCACGAGAAAAATTTTACAGAAATTTTTACACATTGCACTCTATTGCACGGTGGAAAATCACTTAGGCTGCTGATTGCCGAGACGTCTCGCTCACAGTTCATGCCGGGGACGGGGACGAGCAGGGCCGCTGCAGCCACAAGACTCCCACCAGCTGTTGCATGACCTCTGCTCGGTTTTTGTCCCAAACATATGGGATTGAAAATATCGCTTGAGTTCTCATTTGGTGTCTAATTTCCAATACATCATTGTTATAAAGAGTTTGCATCCTACCTGTGGCGCTCTCATCACACTCCTGGCGCTTTCTTTTTCGCTGAAACAGGATTCAGTGGGCCTTGTGGCTGGTGAAAGAAGGAAAAGTGTCAGTCTACCTGGTTATGTTAGTCCAGCTTTCCATGATGTCACATACAAAAAATGTTGGTGGTTCTACGCTCCTGTGAACCAAGTGTTTCAGCTCGGTGTCGAGGTTACTAGCTATTACTTACTAGCTAGTTACTAGCTAGCCAGTCCAACGACTCTCTCGTAAGCTAAGCTAACATAAGATGTGTAACGTTAACGTTCACACTTTAAATACGACAAGGCGTTCTTTTTTATGCATGTAATACACAAACTGTTAAGTGTGGTGTTTTTAGAAAAAAATTAACTTACCTCAGAAAAAATTGATGCTGCATCCGGGCAGTGTAGTGGTCTAGTCCGTTGCCTACCAACACAGGGATTGCCGGTTTGAATCCCCGTGATATCTCCGGCTTCGTCGGGCGTCCCTACAGACACTATTGGCTGTGTCTGTCGGTGAGAAACCGGATGTGGGTATGTGTCCTGGTCGCTGCAGTAGTGCCTCATCCGGTCGGACAGGGCGCCTGTTTGCGGGAGAGGGGGAACTGGGGGGAATAGCGTGATCCTCCCACGCGCTACGTCCCCCCTGGTGAAACTCCTCACTGTCAGGTGAAAAGAAGCGGCTGGCGACTCCACATGTATCGGAGGAGGCATGCGGTAGTTTGCAGCCCTCCCCAGATCGGCAGAG
Organism: Lampris megalopsis; assembly: GCA_022114975.2. Lineage (NCBI taxonomy): Eukaryota > Metazoa > Chordata > Actinopteri > Lampriformes > Lampridae > Lampris > Lampris megalopsis. The sequence goes on along the minus strand of JAJHIY020000060.1, from coordinate 9,510 downwards.
GGGGTGGAGCAGCTCGGAAGAGTGGGGTCCACCAGGGGGCCGGATACAATTGGGAGAAAATCCCCCCCCCCCAAAAAAAAACTTGCTGAGACGCTGCCAGTCTCACTTTGAAATTGACGTACCAAATGGTCTGGAAATGACAACTGCACATCTTGATTGGACAATTTTTAGATTTTATCCACCTTGGCGGGCCGTCCAAGCAGAGCCTATGACTGGAAAACGCTGCAAGCAGATTTCACGATAATGGCAAAATAATCTTTCCTGCTAAGACGACCACTACAAGGATCTCTAACACCATTTCCATCTCCTTTCTATCCATCCATCCATCCATGCTCATAATCAACACAACGGCAAATGAATCATGTCTTAGCTTTCTCATAGTTAGAGAAATTAGCACAATGTGCCAAACTGTCTGATTAGTACATTATGCTAATTTGTCCAACCCCGTTCATTGACGCAAGCAGCTATATCTATAATTAGCATAGCTTAAGTCTAGTCAAACTCCAGAATCCGTGTCATAACAATACACAACCGCCCACATCCCATCATTTTCACATCTGGACCAACAGGGATGGAGTCTATAACCCACTTTATAAGCTTCACACCACAGTTTGAAAAACAATGACCTAACAACCCCCCTCCCCACCCCCACATACCCTCTTTACTTTTATACCAACCAACAGCTCTGATGTACTGGACACTGGGTCTGCACACACACGCACACACACACACACGCACACACGCACACACACACATATACACACACACACACACACGGAGAAGCACTTTAAACCTGGCACAGGTCTTCTGTTTAGAAACATCAAGCCAAGACTCAAGTAAGACAAGGTCCTTTCTAGCATGGAGGTCCAAATGTCTCGCTAATGGATCGACGAGGAAGCAGCAGAGTGTGTGTCTGTGTGCGTTGTGTGTGTGCATCATTTTTACCTTAAATGTCCCTCAACTATATTTGAACATTTAAATTGTGCTTGCGTTGTCTGCGTCTGTATATACATAGTGCTGCGCACAACTTGTGCGTCGGCATTCGGAGGCTTTCTCCCATCCTCAGCGATGCCGAGCCCTGCTCTTCGTCACCCCCACCGCCGCCGCCATCACTCTTGTTTCCAAAAGAGGAAAGAGCAAGAAGCGCACACACTCGCAGTACATGGGAGCCAGCCAGTCGAAATAACACATCTTGACATCTGTGCCTGAGCACTGCTCCGGGGGGAGGGGGAGGAGGTAGGGGGGTAGCGAGCGAGCGAGCAAGCGAGAGAGAGAGAGAGAGAGAGAGAGAGAGAGAGAGAGAGAGAGAGAGAGAGAGAGAGAGAGAGAGAAGGGGGGAAGAGCGGGCAAACGAGAGAGGAGGGGAGGAGAAGGGTGAGATATGAAGAGCAAAATGATGGACAGCAGAAGGCATAGGCCAATTACATGCTGTGTGTGTGTGTGTGTGTGTGTGTGTGTGTGTGTGTGTGTGGTAAAAAAAACTGAGCGAGAAAGAATGTTAGAGTGAGAGAGAGAGAGAGAGAGAAGCATGAGAAGCATGAGAGAAACATGGAGGGTGCTGCAGAGACAGAGAGAGAGAAATCGAGTGAGAGGGAATGAAGAGATACAAAGAGACAGAGGAAGTGGGCGAGAGGGGAGAGGAAAGAATAAGTGATATGCAGAGACAGACAGAAATTAAGTGAGCGCAAGAATGACAGAACGCAAGAGAGGAGTGAGGACAGATATGTTTGTATAGCTCTGTGATTAAGGCGGCCTGTGTGCTTAGCTGTATGCCAGTCTGTCTCTCCGTATGTGTGTGTGTGTCCGTCCGTCTCTCTGTGCACCCATCTATTTTTCTCAGGAATGTAGGCGGGCCTGTACTTTGTATGTGTCAATCTGTCTTGACTTTTGAAATGTACACATGTGTAGTGTGTGTGTGTGTGTGTGTGTGTGTGTTCATTTTCATGTCAAGAGCCTGTCATAATTCCGGAGTGTGTTTCAATCTGTCTGCGTCTCCTCCCCAAATGTGTGTTCACCGTCTGATCTCCTGGCCTCATTTGCTTAAGCGAAATCCTCCACGCATGCCTGGCTGGAGTGGGGGGGGCGGGGGACAGGAAAAACCTGTGTCTGTGTGAGAAACAGGGAGCAGAAGTATGTATGTGTGTGTGTGTGTGTGTGTGTGTGTGTGTGTTAAGAATACTTATCTGCACACTCATTAGTGAAAAGTTTCTCTCCGTGAGTTGTGCTGACATTTGTTTACATTCTTGTGACTTCAGCTGTCAGCTAAAATATATCCCTCTTTCCGAGCATGTTCACATGCAAATGAATAACCCGATCATAAACCGATAAGGGTGTTACTGGTCCGGCTTTAGAAGCAGACACGCAAATGGCTTCAGTGGGTCATTGTTATCAGGATAAGGTCCGGGACCCGGACCTTGCCCCATAACCTGATAACAGTCCATACGGCAGACGTCTGCACAATCTTTGGATTTATTAATGTATGTGAACGGCACAGTCGCCTTATAATTGGATTTTTTGAAACTGTGCACGCAAAAAGTCACCAGGCGCGTTGGACGGGACGCTGTTTGAACAGTGCAAACATTATAAATGCCATGTTTTTAGTGGGACTATTAAGCAGGTGGGTCTGGGTCCCGTCGCAACCTGAACACACAGCCTTGTAATCAATTATGTTGACTGCACGGCCCTGTAGAGTCGGAAATCCCAGTGAGCAGGTAGGTACACGACTTCATTTTGCAACATCTATCACAAATGAAGGATAGAAGAAGAAAAAAACATGAATGGAGAAAAGCGGCGCTTCCCTTGATAGTTTCTATCATAACAGGCGACAAAAGTCATAAGCTTGATATAATGAGACTCGATGAGGCTCCCTATCGATCTGGAGGATGGAGGAGAAAAAGAAAACCAGCATGGTCTAACTCATACATGAAGCGTGCCACCCACGTGAACGGCGCTTCTGGACGACGCGCACGCGCACGCCGGAAAGAAACAAAAGCCAAACGTTCGAGACGAGGAGTCGTTTTTTCACTCTCAAATGAACCTACAAAAAGCTCCGGATACAAGAACCGAGTCGGTGGCGTAAGGATGAATTCAGGAGCGACGCAGTCTAATGACGTAACAGCGAGTAAATTCAGACTGCAAAATAAAATAAAATAAAAAATAAATAAAAACGTGCACTTCAATAACAGAGTCTCTATTGAGGCCTGTCAACGCGCTCAGATACACATATAGTAGCGAATTCGGGGGGCAACCACAGGAACTGCCGCGGCCGGGACGCGAAACCGTATCGCCCGCACCGCAGGAGACCTCGCTAACCGCTCGGCTAAAGGGTCAGACCCGCCAGCCAGCGGCCGGCGTGTCTACTTATCCATGCACGTTACAGTATCAATTCCTCAGGAGCGCGGGAAGATAAAAGGTAGCGAAACCCCCACAACGACGGCAGCAACGCGCCGGCGTCTCCTACAACGTGTAAGACGTAAATAAACTATGACGAACTAATCTGTCATGTTGTGGTTTATTTGGGGAATGTGTGACCCCCCTCCCCTTCCCTTCCCCCCCAACACGTCTGTGAGAACTGCCATTACTTCTACAGTGACTTAATCAGGAATCCGTTTGAAAGCAGAAGGCTTCAAGTACCAGAAGCCCGTCCCACTTAACCCATCCTTCACGCGTCTCTCGCTCCCAAAACAAACCCGCAATCCCTGTAAATGACACGTTTCTTCGTGTACATCAGGAGGTAGTGGGCCGACGGAACGCTAGCCAAGTCGTGTTGTGTAAGACAGTGGTGTTCAACTCTGTGTGTGTGTGTGTGTGGGGGGGGGGTTTCACTCCAACGCCACTCCGGCCGGCTCCACCGACTCGTCTGGTTCACGGTGCGTTGTTCAGCCAACCGGTGTCTTGCTGGGTTGGCAAGACAACGGACACGCCCCCGACATGACACACGGGGCCGAACACCGCCGCTGTACATCCGTGGGCGGAGCCGGCAGGGGCGTCGATAGGGGGGGTCGCGCGTGACCGTGCGCGCGCGCGCGTCTGAGCAGCGGCTGTGACGTTATGCGAGCGCAGCTGCAATCAATTAAGCAATTAATCCAACAGCTATTTCTGTCTGTCGCACTTAGCGCGGATCATCTCCGGGAAGCGCAGCAGTAGATTTTGAGAGGTCTCTTTTCTGTTGTTGTTGTTGTTGTTGTTGTTGTGTTCGCTGTTAGGTTAGATGGCTTTGGCTTTAAAGGACTGTGCACAGCAGTGGTTCTCAACCTTTTTGGGGTCCTGGACCCCCTGCGTATTTCTGATCTACCCTGAGGACCCCTCCACCTGATCTTGGGGGATGGGGGTTGCAATTTGATAGAAACAGTAGAAACTGCATTTTAAATTGCATTATAGCATTTATTCACTCTTTGGGGCCAAAATAAGAGCTTTCAGTTGTAACTTAGATATAGTTAACAAAACAGAATTCTTATGCAGTAACTTTCAGATATATGTAACAACACAGAATATGTATTCAGTAACTTTCAGATATATGTAACAACAGAATTTTTATGCAGTAACTTTTAACAATGCAAACGGGAGCGAGATCTCTTATTAAAATACAATAAATGACACTTGTGAAACAGATGTAATTAGAGAAAAAAGTCCTGTTGCCCTTTATAGTTTAGGTAGATAAAGGTCTCAGTCACATTTGAGTAAAATAATCCTATTTCTATAAATGTCATAGGATCTTTTTTTTTAAAGATTTTATTTTCACGGACCCCTTGCAATTACACCACGGACCACTAGGGGTCCGCGGACCCCCGGTTGAGAAACACTGGCGTACAGCGTCTGTCGACGTTCGAACCCAGAGCGTGTCAGCGGTCACCTGCAAAGCCCCCCCCCCCAAAAAAAGTAAGCCCCGAGCCAATGTGGCGGAAGCAGCCAACAGTTTGGCCGGAGATCATAATAAGCTGATTGAAATTCAGCAGCACGGCGCAGGTGCCGAGGCTCGCGGCGCCGCAAGTCGAGGCTGAGAAACTGGAATCTGTTTGCTGCGGTAAGTCGAGGGTCGGTAGCTTGTGCTCTGAATAAAAAGGCCCGCTTCTGGAGAGCCCTTCTGGTTGGCTGGCGACACACCTGATATATGATTTGAACCATTCCCGACTAGCATACCAACTCCTATTAGGATTTTCAGACCCCCCCCCCCAAAAAAAAAAATCCAGGACTTTTATCTTTTATTAAAGCCTCGGTTAGTTTCAAAGGTAGCTGCAATAAAGCAGGGCTGCTAAGTGTAATAGCTCCGTCTTGGCCGGGCTGCCCTTGTAAAAACAGATCCTAAATCTCAAAGGGACAAAGCTGGATAAATAAAGGTCATGCAGATAAAAGAGATGACTCTGTTCTCCTTAAAGCCAATGGTGTTGCCAAGTGGCTGCTGGGTAAATTTCACGTTTTATAGATCACATTTTACTGCTATTTGTACTTGCCTACGTTCCCCTTGGGGCAACATGGACGTGATTGGTAACATAAGTCACGTGTATATTTTTCCTGAGTTCAGATTTATATATTTTTGAAACGACAATGACCTCACTAAGGTGGTGTTATGAGTTTCGACTGTCCGACTTGGTAAACCTCACCCTTTCTCCTCGCTGGCTGACTTCCAGAGGCCTACACATTAGTACTGTTGGTGATGAGGAGACAAGCTAGTGGCCTGTTTATCACAGCAGGCCTCTACACTCTTGAACAGAGCAACCAGCAGAGCAACCGACCAACCAGCAGAGCAACCGACCAACCAGCAGAGCAACTGACCAACCAGCAGAGCAACTGACCAACCAGCAGAGCAACCGACAGAGCAACTGACCAACCAGCAGAGCAACTGACCAACCAGCAGAGCAACTGACCAACCAGCAGAGCAACCGACAGAGCAACTGACCAACCAGCAGAGCAACTGACCAACCAGCAGAGCAACCGACCAACCAACCGACCAACCAGCAGAGCAACCGACCAACCAGCAGAGCAACCGACCAACCAGCAGAGCAACCGACCAACCAGCAGAGCAACCGACCAACCAGCAGAGCAACCGACCAACCAGCAGAGCAACCGACCAACCAGACGTGGAGCTGCCAATGAAACAGTCCACTGTTTTCCCTCATTATGCCAGACTGACTGCCTCACTTCTTCTTTTCCTTATTAACACCCCCCCTTCTTCATTCTTCATCTCCGACTTCTCTGGCACCACACAAACACACACACACACACACACACACACACACACACACACACACACACAAAGACCCTGCACATAATGAGGGCGTAATGGTTTGCAAAATGGTTTGCGAGTGTTTGTGTTAGTGTTATAGGTCTGTGTGCAATTAGTGTGTGTGTGTGTGTGTGTGTGTGTGTATTTGTGTGTTAGTCTACATTCAAACCTTGTGTTGGCCTATGTATGTGTGTATGTGTGTGTGTGTGTGTGTGTGTGTGTGTGTGTGTGTGTGTGTGTACACATCAGGATTATGTCAGTTCCAAAGCCATGAATAGGGGCCAGGGCCTGGCCCTGGCTGAATTAATTACGCTAATTAGCTTCTTAATTGTATACATTAAACCGTTGGGTAGGAGGGCTGGAGCCATGGTTAGGGCCTGGAGCCGGGACCAGAGCTGGAGAGAGGGTTGGGGGCTGGGTGTTGGCGGACAAAAAAAACCTTACACACATACAGGAAAGCTGGGACATGCACATACACAAACACACACGTACACACAAAAACCCGCACACACTCATGCAGAGCCAACCGGCCTCACCCCACCCTCCTCCCTGGCCCTCTTGAGGTAGTCTGAAGAGGAGAAATGAGACCAAGAGCTTCCTCCACGGTGGGGCGACCCCCCCCCCATCAATATATAATCAGCCCATAAGCAGCAGTGGCAGATGTGTGGTACTAATATGGACCATAAAGCGCTGCCCATGGGGAGCGGAGGATTAATACCGGAATGAGCGGGACCACTCGGTGGTCTTCAATAACTCCAGGCCAGGTGAAGTCTCTCTGTATCTGTTACACGTCGCTCCCAGCTCCACGCCAGCTGTCATCCAGGAAGCCACAACTCCCTCCCTCTACGTTCCCCGCTTGCCTGGTTCGTTTCCCTTTTTTACTTTATCTCATTTAACAGTATTTCACGTTCATGGATTTTACATGACTTTCTCTCTAATTCAAAATGGATTTCAACTGAAATGCACGATGTTGTCTTGCTGCAGCGTATTACTGCTGGCAGTCGTCTAGCCATCTCTAGATCATGACGAATTGTGCGAGTTTTATTTTCTGACCAATACCGGTGACTGCTTTCTGTCGGCTCCGTTTTATGGTACGAGCACAAAATCAATAAAAGGATTCCTAAAAAAAAGTGAAGGTGTAAAAAGAAACCCTACACCGGTCTGGGCCTCGAACACTGCACAAAGAGCCACTCAGCCAATAACAGCGTCATAGACGTTAGTCCCGCCCCCTTTATCAAGCCCCGCCCTGCTCCTGCTGTACAAGCACAAAATCAATAAAGGATCCCTAAAAGAAAAAAGAAAAAAGAAAACGAGTAAAAAGAAACCCCACACCAGTCTGGGCGTTGAACATGTCACAAAGAGCCACTCAGTCAATGATATCGTCATAACTGTTAGCCCCGCCCCTTTTATCAAGCCCCGCCCTTCCCCTGCTCCTCCTCCTCGATTTGTTTTTATTCGTCGTCTCCGCCTTCCTTGTTCCTCACGATTATCAAAAAATTTTGGCTCGCCAAAGTGGACAACAAGCATCCCATTAAGGCTCTCTGGTGTAGCTTGACCCTTGAGAAAAGTAGAGCGAGAGTGAGAGAGAGCGAGAGTGAGAGAGAGAGAGAGAGAGAGAGAGAGAGAGAGAGAGAGAGAGAGAGAGAGAGAGAGAGAGAGAGAGAGAGAGAGAGAGAGAGAGAGAGAGAGAGAGAGAGAGAGAGAGAGAGAGAGAGATTAGAGCAGGCCAAGGAAGCTACACCAACATCTTAGTCAAAGACACTGGTTTTGTTCAGCTGCTGGGGTTCGCACCAGCCTCCACCTGGTGAGGGTGAGTGTTTCTGAACGGAGGAAGGCTGCAAAAAGGGGGGGGGGAGGAAGGAGGGCAGAAGGGTTAGCGGTCGGGTGGGGGCAGTGGGGCCGTGCTGGAGAGACGCCTTGTGTTTGTGAAATGCACCCAAAGTACCTCGCAACAACGTTGATTAGTGGGGAACAAGCAAACAGCCCCGTCCGCTAATGAGTCTCCCCTCAATAAACAAGTGCAACACACGAGCACGCACACACACACACACACACACACCCAGAGCGTGATAATGATGTTCTTTGTGGAGTTTTTGGGGTAATTAGGGCTGCTTAAATGGTGGTTTAAAAAGGATTTGCGGCTGATCGCTTGTCCCCTCGTCTTTCAGCAGCGGTCGGCCCTCCTCTTCTCCCGGGTGTCAGCGCTCTCCCCTCCCGTCCTCCACCGCCCTTCCCCTCCTTCCCAGCTACAACATCCCTCTTTCATCACACCCTCACCGGCTCTGCTAAGACTCAAGCGGGTGTTTTGTTCCCCGCCCCCCCGCCCCCCCCGCTCCTCTCCTCAGACAACGTAAACTTTAACACCGCGGCTGTCACGTGACGGCCCCCGGGTTCGAACCTAAGTGCTTTCAGACGCTAACGGTTTGCTTTGTCCTTCAAAAAGGTCAGCGCGTGTCAGTCATTCGTTCCCTTTTTTTTCCCATTTTTCTACTTTTTTTCTCTCTCTCTACTTCTTCTCTGCTGCTCCAATTATCCCCACCACGTCTGTTTCCCCATAATTCACCCCCACCCCACCACCACTTACACCCTCCACCCCCTCCCGGTGAGCAGCTGCCGACTCCAATCCTTCTTGAACACTATAATCTCTCTGCTCACACACACTGCATAGATCATGCCTGTCTGCTTACAGACAAGCCTTGCCCAAAAAAACAACACTCGGGCTGTGTGTGCATGTGCATGTGTGTGTGTGCACGTGTGTGTGTGTGTGTGTGTGTGTGTGTTTGCATGTGCGCGATATCTCTTTCGCAGAGAGATAGCAGGTGAGTGATGGTTTACACAGAAGTGTTGTTTACAGACGAAGGCTGTCCACTTCCCCGGTGTGTACGTACGTGCAACGCCCATCGATGCGTGCAAACACACACACAAACTCACATGCACGCACATTCACCGTCCCGGTGTGTCCACGCACACCACGGGTGTGTGTGTGTGTGTGTGTGTGTGTGTGTGTGTGTGCGGTCTTTCCATCTGAACATATTCGGGTGTGTGCGTGTGCGTGTGTGTGTGTGGGGGGGTCATGTTTGTGTGAACCTGGCCACTAAATCAAAGCTATATTAGCAGGCTAATGCATTCTAACTGTGGCAGAGGTCAGCTGAGAGGTGTGCTTGTTTTAAACTCTCCCATGTCTGATTGGCGCGAATCACATCCTTCTGCAAAAGGCTCCTTGGCAGAAGGCAGCAGCACAATGGCGCCTTTGTCTGTCAAGCTGTGATGGGGAACAAGAAAAGTTT